>JAKELH010000494.1:0-56088 GCA_021525015.1 Lactarius pseudohatsudake | reverse complement strand
TTTGATTTTGGTTTGAGTGCCTAAATGTTTTGTATATTTTCAATGGTTCATTGGTTCAGAACCGGTTCAGAACCGGTTCTCCAGTTTCAGGAATTTGCTGAACCCTGAACCGAACCATTGGTCCGGTTCAGGTCAACAGCCGAACCTGAACCCGAAATTGGGGTTCGGACTGGTTCGGTTCAGGTTCGAACCAAGGTTCAGAACCGAACCTTACCATCACTATCTCGCTACGACTGGTCTGTAACTATGTTGCGCATCCCAGAATAAAATGGATCCAAAAAAAAAAAAAAAAAAAAAGATACGATGACCGATTCCGAGAACACCTCGCAAGCAAACACCCTGACGTCGCACACAACGATACACTTGTGTCGAATCCTGCCCTACGATCCTACTCTGGCACTCACGGTACCCAGTGCAATGAACTACGCGCCTTAAATATCTTTGGACCCTTCACCAAGCTCAAGGCGCCGGTTCAACTTGGTCCTGTTCCCATGCCCAATCTTCCTGTTCCCATGCCCGATCTTCCTGTTCCCATGCCCGATCTTCCTTTTGATATGTCTGAGATGTTTACAAACGGCGGCGGCGATTTTGATTTTCCTGGCTCACTTGGAGACATGGAACTCTGGTTTGACCCCAGCAGCGTTTAAGACGGATAACTGGAATCGGCATAAGGCCGGCGGCGGGGTCGACAATCACTCAGTCAATAGATCGTTGTAAGGGCAGCCCGAGTTCTGAGCCCTGAGCCCTGAGAGGCATCGCCTCGGCCACAATGCCTCTCAGACCCCTCGTACTTTAAATTGCCACATACCTCGTTCCCGTATTTTGGTTCCCTGCTTCGTTTCCCCTGCTTCGCGTTCCATTGCTATCCCACTAGCCTCATATCACCCCTTACTTATTACCCACCTGGGCTCTGACATATGTAACTGGCCTTCTTTTGTATTTAACCCACTTGGTTTTGTGCTGAAGGAGGAACACAATGACCACAGCAGTGCGTCAGCATACTACGTTGGCAGGCTTCAGGGATGAGTCGTCGCTCAGACTAGGTTTTCTGACGCTCGCGGAACGTCGAACGGCCTCATTATGGCGCAGCTCGCGCGGCCGTACTTCCTTGGTATGGGTGACGGCAATCCCGGGACAGGTGAGGCTGCAGGGAACGGCGGTGTAAGGACGATGAATATTCCTATCCGGCGGTGCTGAGCGACGTGACCAGGTGGCTACACACGCTTAATACATGCCAAACTTTGAGGGCATGACGCGGAAGGAGGTGGCGACAATGGACGGACAGGCCACTCGTGGCGTAGGGCGTGTTGGTGCTTGTCACGACGCTCGATATGCTCAGGTCTTTGCGGGTCAATGCCTTACTCTCCGTTCTGAGTTCGGTATGGCACCGGGAGGAAAGGGGTGCAGGGAAGTGTACTAGTTCTTGTGCATTAAAATAGGTGGTGGAAAAAATAGCTGGCGGAAGCACGAAGTGCTTCTCGATCGGGGATGAGGCCTCGATGAGGGGTTAGGCGAGATTGCAACGGGCGGGTGGGACCCTCCCGGAGCGAGCTGATGAAGCATGGAGCCTCGCCGAGGCCTCATCGTCAATCTGGGTATTACTGGGCGTGCAGGGCAAGCGAAATAAAAATGTTTTGGTTTCTTGAATCAGCAGAGAGCTTAGGTGGAGAAAAAGAGGAACGAGCACGTGCCGCCTCGTTCGTGTGATGTCGCCCACCTTCGTGTGACTATTGATGACTAATGGAAACTCGAAACGGCAGGAAAGTAGGCGAGAGAATTCTGGGATTCCTGTCGCAAAACTAGCTGTTTAAATACACAAAATACTATGCTTGCGCGTTGCGCTGACGCGGCCTACTCCTATTCATACAAGGGATACATCTGAGACAGAGTGTTACGACCCAGCCGGGTTGTTCAGGCCAAAGGCCACTAGGAGTCAATGCGAACGCTCGAGTACGCTGACTCAGCGTGAGGTTCCGGGGTCCTGCTCTGTACCCTATGCCTTTCCAGGCCTTACAGGGGACTCCAGAGAGTGCTGGGCTACTTTGACTCAGTAGCAGAGGAGACTAGCTTTCCTGGAGCACAGGAGGATAGGGCTGCGTACCGTACCCGTACCAAACGGGTCAGACGGGTCCGTACTACGGTCACGGCACCGTTGCCGTTTGAGCTCAAAAAAACTAACCAGACGGACGGTGGAGGGGACGGCCATCACCCGTCTAAGACCGTCACAGTATGGCCGTCAACGGCACTAGACGGTTTGGACGGGCATCTCCACCGCCTGCTCTGCCAGTGCTTTCCTTTTTTCGCACCCAAATGGCAGTACTGCTCCTGGCGGTCTCGCATCGCCGCTTGTCAAACAGTTGACCTCGCCGCCACCAAGTTGAACAACTTGTACTGTGACGGGGGCATTATTCCATGCCTCAACGGTCCCAGCAATCGAATCGAAGAGCTCGTGGGTTTCCATGTTTACTGTCTTTTTAAGGATACAGTACTCTTATCCTGTGGGCCACTGTTGATGTCGTCACACAGATGAATCTCACAGGACGAACCTTGGGACGAACAACCATCTGCGCCGCATACTTCCCCACAAGACCGACCCTGTCCCTTCACATCGTACTCCTGCGTCACCAACTTTACATTTGCTTCCCGTTCCCCTGGCCCAATTACCAACAAACTGCCGATTCCTCCATCACGCCAAGCCATTCCGGCCCCAACCCCAAGCCTGGCTCTTCGACACCACCTCACCCACTTCCGCCACGATCATGATCATACACATCTCCAAAGTGTCTCCTCCTTCCCCGAATCGCAACACGTGCAACACACCTCGTCAAACTGCCACCAAATTACTCCGCGAGCACGCACGATCCATACGATCCATTTCCTTTACCAGCCCTGGCCTGGGTCCCGGCCGGACATGCGGGCCGATCTCTGACTATCAAGACCACAAATATCGCATGGACGGGTCTGGTGAGTTGAGGACTTGGTTGAGGAGCGCCAGGATCTTCTGCCTGCATACGCTGTAAGGATGCCCCGGGCTCTGGGCCTGAAATCGCTCATATTCTTTTCGGTCTCGGTCTCGGTCCGGCGTCGCGTGGCATAGCTGCCTTATTGGTTGAATCATCTCCACTTCCCCCACTCACATCGATCGCTTGTCCTTCCCTACACACACACACTCTCCTCGCTCGCCATCTCCTTCCCCTCGCTCGCCCTCCTTCCGTCGCCCATGGACCGCCGTCGCCCGTACTCGCCTTGCAAGAGGCTTCCCAGCCCCTCGTAGACAGGCCGCGCGTCCCCGCGCCTCATGTCGCTTTGTCCTTCAACTCCCGTCCTCGTCGCATCGCTCATCTCTCATTTCCCTTTCAAAGATGTCAAGCATGTCAAGTTTGCTCTCGGCTGCCTTTGGCCACCTGCAAGACGCCGTCGGAGCCCGTGCGCCGCCATTGGATTCAGAAGGTTTCCCATTGTTGTGCGTCATAGTGTCTCGGCTTCCCTTGTCTGCTATTCTCGTTGTTCGCCTGACTCCTGTCCGCGCCCATATCCCTTTCTCTCACCTACTCGTGTCCGCGTTCTGCTCTCTCATCTCGTTTTCCTTTACCTTACTTCTCCATTCACCTACTTGTCTGAGTAGCTACTGTCCTGCCTGTATAAAAACCTCGCGTTCTTGGCTCAAAAATATTTCCCTCTTCCTCTCTTGCAGCGCGTTCGTCCCGGAAGTCAGGCCCTACCGCGGGCACTCGAAGGTCATCGCCACCGTCTCGCCTCGTCTCGCCGCCTCGGACGGCATCATCTCTCGTCTCTCGTTCCTGTTCCCGCTTCACTCTCGTCTCATTCGCTCCCGCGGCATTGGCGGCGAATAACAAGTTCCACTGGCCATTCAAGGGCCACATGCACGACAGCTGCGGCGACACCGTCTACCGTAGAGACGACCGTCACGGCCGTCTCCGTACCCGTCCGTAGCCGTTGGGGCTCTGCTAACCAGACTTGACGGACGGCAGACGGCCGACCATACCCGTCACATACCCGTTGATTGTACGGCCGTACCCGTCAGACGGTACGGTGCGCAGCCCTACAGGAGGAGAGTAGGAGGCTGGAATTCTTCAAAGACTAGAATGCCGAATACAAGTGCTACTGCAGCAGACTATATACTAAGAGGTAGGGTTTTACATAAGCTGTATGCCAGCGCATGCTACTGCTGGCAGCCAGCACATCAGGGTAAAGGGGTACAGTAGGAAACTACAAGAACATTCTAGAAAGTGCCAGAACAACGGGGCACAGGGTACAAAGGGTCAAGGGCAACATATTTGGTACAGTACACAATGAGTTGGTATCAGTCAGTGTCAGCGCAAACAGGGGAGAACGAGTCAGGGAGCAGTAAGTAAATAGTCTGGGTCAGAAATGGCACGAGATCGTGACACAGAGGAAGGATACAATCTCGGAATGCCTGTAATAAACAGGCTTGCGCGTTGCCTTACTAATATCCGCGAGTCACACAACGACGGATGAGTCATGTGTTCACAACATCACCCCGTTGTCAGTCTCTTGTGACTCCTGTCACAATCAGCAAACGAAACATCGAAATGGGAAACGAAGACCGTAACGCAAACATACAATCATCAAACAATCAGGATGCGGAGTGGCGAAGCGGTTTTACTGGAGACTGGAAGATCCTGGTACGTTTTTGTTTTGCTTTTGTTTTGCTTGCAGAGCTGCCACGTCCTTCTTTTTCAGATTGGAACTTGCAAACCACAGAGACGTTTGAGAACGAGAAGACGGAACATATCGCTGGAGTCTTGCGCCGTTGTACAGGCTTTTGAGAACGTAACCGTTTCGCGTCTGTAGCTGGTACGTGTTTTTATCAGTTACATCTCTGATGAGGAAGGGACCATCCCAGCGCGGATGGAGCTTCGTACCGGCTTCATGCCGCCTTTTCACCATATCTCCAACACCAAGGCCTCTCTCTTGGTACGCTTCCTCTCGTTGGGATGCCTCCCTTTCCAGCCGAGACGCTGCTCGGTCGTTTGCGTCTTGGCGGAAGCGAGCCAGATCTTGAATATGCTCCAGCCATCGCTGCTGGAGAAACTCAATCTCCTGGTCCATCGGATTGCGTTGGAACGCTTGGTGGATCCTTTCACTAGGTAAGCGCGCCTCCCTTCCGTACATTAAGAAGAACGGTGACACACCCATAGACGAACTTGTGTGCGCTCAGTAGGCGAGCAAGGCGTCTGGAAGCAGTTCGTCCCACCGATTTTGTCTCTGGGGCGCCGTCATCCGGGCTAACATTTGTGTTAGGATATCGTTGAACTTCTCCAAGCGACCATTGGTTTGTGGGTGGTAAGGAGTCGTGCGGGAGTGCTGAATCCCGAGGCGAAGAAGTAAGTTCTGCATTTCATAGGACAGGAACTCTGCACCGTTGTCCATGAGGACGTTAACTGGTTTCCCATAGGTATGGACGATGTATCGCAACATATCGGCGACGACCTCGCTCGAGCATTGCGGGATTGCCTGGGCAATCGTCCAATCGGTGCCAAGGTCCATAGCAGTGAGGAGGTAATGGTTCCCCTTCAAGGTCTTCGGGAGAGGTCCGACAAAGTCGAACGCCCATGCATCTCCGGCGTCAACCCGTGGAATGGGGTGGAGCGGCTGCATAGAGACTGGGTCTCGGTGAGTGAACTGACACTCGTCACAACTCTTCAGTGTACGCTCAACAATCTCTTGTGCGTACGGAATGTAGGCTCGAGTTCGGAGAGCAGCTATGATGGTCCTCGTTCCCAAGTGGCCCAACTCGCGGTGGACCGTCCTTACCAAGTCTTCGGCCATATCCTGTGTTGTCGGAACTTCGACCTCTACTTCCTCTCCCCAACGATTGGGAGTCCTTTTGCACAAGAGGTCTCCGTTCAACAGGTACGATCCGTTTCCGACCGTAGCTGGCTCCTCTCCTTGCTGTAGGCGTCTCTTATACTCCACGAATGTCTGGAAGATGGCGCTACGATCCTTCTTTTCTTCCTCGAACGGGCTCAATGGAGCGGCGAAGAGCGGAGTAAGGGTTTCGGAGTCTGGTACGTCCTGGTGTCCTTTCCTACGCGATAGTGCGTCTGCGACGAGCTGATGTCTTCCTGGCCTGTAGATGATTTCGACATCGAAATGGGCGATGTCGTCCACAAAGCGTGCAAGTCGGCGACCGAGGTTCTTCTGCGTTAGGAAGTATTTTAGGGATTCATGATCGGTACGTACGAGGATGGGTGAACCTTCGATGTACCCTCTCCACTTATGGAGAGCGTATACGATGGCGAGCATCTCCCTCTCTTGTGTGGAATACCTTTGTTCGGTAGGGGTCATGCGCCGCGATTCGAAGGCGATAGGCCGTAAGTCTCTTTCTTTAAATTTGAAACATTGTTTTTGCTCACCAGCCTCTTTCCCCTTCGTTATCTCAGCGGACGGGTCGGAAGTCTGCTGAAGTATGGCGCCGAGGCATTCCCCGGAGGCGTCCGTGTCTATTACGAACAGACGCCAAGGCGTAGGATGTATGAGGAGGTCGGCAGAGGTCAGTGCATCCTTCAAGTGTTTCATCGCCAACTCACAATCGTTGTCCCAGCGGATAGGCGTTCCTCGACGTGGACTTCCCTCCAACAGCTTGTACATTGGCCCGGCGGTCTTCGCAAAGCCCCGTATGAACCGATGGTAATAACCAGCGACATTCAAGAAGCCGCGTACCTCGGAAATCGTCGTACACAACGGCCACTTCAATATCGCGTCGACCTTCTCTGGATTCGTCCGGAGACCTTCCCCAGACGCTATGTGACCCAGGTACAGTATCGAGGGACGGCCCCACGTACATTTCTTTTCGTTCAGGATCAGGCCGTGCTGGTTAAGCGCACGCACGACGTCGAGAACATTTTGCATATGTTCTTCTTCTGTTGACGAGAAGACGATTACATCGTCCAAGTAGACCATAGCGCAGCGGTCAATAAAGGTGCGCAAGATCTCATTCATCATACACTGAAAAGTGGCAGGAGCATTCGTGAGCCCGAAGGGCATGACACGGAACTGGAAATGGCCGTATCGGCAGGTGAATGCCGTTTTCTCTTTCACGTCTTCGGCTAATCTTACCTGCCAGTATCCACTGCGAAGATCCAGGCATGTGAAGTGTCGAGCCCCTGCAAGATTTCGGTAACACTCATCTATCCGGGGTAAAGGATAGGCGTTTGGTTTGGTGAGTTTGTTAAGAGCACAATAGTCAACGCAGATGCGCGACGTACCGTCCTTTTTGGGGACTGGGATGAGGGGTGACGACCATGGGGACTCGGAAGGTTCGATTACTCCCTCATCTAACCCGTCGTTGATGAAGTTTTTGATGGATTCGTGTTCGACAGGTGTAAGGGGGCGTCCATAGCGCCTCAGTGGCTTCGCGTCCCCAACATCAATCTGATGTACCCATTTCCGAAGGGGCGGAAAGCCTACCTTGTCTCTGAAAGCACCAGGTATGGCTTCCTTGACGATCTTCTTTACGTGCTCACCAAACTTCTCCCTGACAGTTGTGACGCTCCCATCGTTAGAGGCGGTCGATTCGTTGTCCCGCGCGACCGTGTCGTTCGTCGTATGGTGAAGAAGCGTGGGAGGACGAGGTCCTTGGTGTGGGAGTCGAAGGCGCCAAGCGAGCTTCGTTAGCAAGTTTGGCATTCCTGGTCGTTCTTGGGCGAGGACTGGCTTGATGAGGAGACAAGTACGTTTCTCCGGGTGAGTGAATTCGTATGCGTCGTCGTCCCATCGCGGGGCGGCGTCATGTCTCTTGAGCCAAGTACGTCCCAAGAGCAGGTCATAGCGGAACTGAGAGGCTTCGTCCAGAATATAGGCGTAGCACTTGGAGATCAAGCCTCCGATGCGGAGCGAGAACGACGCAAAGGCCGTAGTCGTTGTCCGTCCGGCGCCGACAATCTCCCGAGTCGTGATCGGAAAGACTTTTGCTTGGGCCGCGCGGGCCTTTTGAGCGGTAATGTAGTTCGATTCTGCTCCAGTATCGAATATGGTGTTGACCGCGATAAAGGCTGGCGCGTTCGTCGACAAAGTAGATTTTGGAGGGCCGATCTCCACCCTGTAGATGGGTAGCCCGGGATGCGCAATAGTGAAGACTTCCAAGGGATCCTCTTGAGTTCCTCCCAAGACGTCGCTAGGGGGAGAGTCGGGAGACAACCAGCCAGGCTTGGGCGAAGGGGGTCTCTCAGGGAACACAGGTGAGACAGGTCGCCATTCGTTTTCTCCGACTGACTTCTCCGAGAACACAGGAGAGATGGGTCGCCATTCGTGTTCAGCGGGCCCTTCGAGGAATCGGTTAGTAGCGGGTCGCAGCTTCCTCTTCCGAGCTGCGCGGGCAGGGATTACTACGTCTTCGCCAGGATCGCCGGGGGACACGACGCGAGCGGGCGACCATTGCTCGCTCCAGTCTGGTTCAACCCCATCATAATACACTATGTTGGCCAAGTCTTCTTCGTCTTCTTCGGTAAGTGGCCCGCATTTATCTTCCATCATATTGGCCTCGTTAACGAGATATTGCAGCTCTAGATCCGGCTTGTCAGGATCATAGTTCTCCGGCGTGTATTCTTCAGACGTGTAACGTTCGGGTGGGTACTGCAGTTCAGGCTCGGGCCTTTCGACTTCAGCTTCTTCGGACTGATATTCCTCCGTCATAGGCTCCTCAACTTCTTCGAACAGGTGCAGAGGTTTCATCGTCCTGGGACGTCCAGCGACCGCTCTTCTGTCCGCGCCATCGGCCGAGCGTCGTAAGGGCTTGCGGCAATCTCGCGCGAAATGCCCGGACTCATTGCAGTTATAGCAGCGAGCCGAGGCAGGTGGTCTGCGCAGATCACGACTCATGTTCATCGCGTCAAGATCCATAGGCTCAGGACGACTTGACGAAGCTGTGGGAGTTAGATAGGGCATGGTGGTCGAGGCAGGGCGCATCGAAGATGCAGACAGGACACGATACTTTTTGAAGGGCCTCAGGGGGCCCGTTTGGTTGGCCGGCGTTCCCTGGGCCAGTTTGTTAAGACTGTCCCACTGTCTAGCAGCCGAGTAATAAATCGCCATGTCTTCTTCAGTGCGAGCCATAAGCTGTAGCGACAACTCCCTGGGGAGCTTCAAGGTGAAGCGGTACTTGCAATCATTGAACGTCATTTCAGGTTGCGGGATCTGAGCCTCGACATTCTCGAACTGGCGAGTATACTCAGTAACGCCTCCTCGGCAGTTCAGATTCTCAAGGCAAGCCCTAAGTTCGTTAGCATGAGCGGGGTGAGCCCAATGGTTCATCATCATCTTTTTCAAATCATCCCAGGCCGGAATGCGTCCGTTATTCGCAAGCCTCCGGGCGTGATACCAAGCGAGTGCGGCCTCTCGAAAGACCTGAGTGGCATACTGAGTCCAGCGATCTCTTGGGACCTTGCCGGTGTCGAGCGCGTCCTCAGCCAAGGCTATCCACGCGGCAACATTGTCGGTTGTCTTCCCAGAGAAAGGTTGGACCACTAGTTTTGTGAAGTTCTCCTTAGGCGAGGAGGATCGCTGCTGGACCGGGGGAGCAGCTATCGTAAGGTTGGTATGGGTGAATGCAGTTTCTATTGACCTCTGAAACTGCTGGGACGTGACTACATTACTCTCCACGGCTTGGAACCGCTGCTCGAATCCGTGGAAGATAACTCGCATAGCTTGGAATACCTCTGGTGTAAACCCCTGCTACAGAACCTCAATGGGAGACAGCCCTGCTCCCTGTCCTGCCGGGGCGTTCGCGTCTGCCATCGGCGCACTAGTACCGCGGGCCTACTAAGTGGGTTGCGCAACCAAATGTGTGTCGCGACACTCTCGGAGTGCGTGTCCCGCTGACCGAAGAAAGATCAGGGGCGGCGCTATTACAGCGTAATAAAATAGTACCTTGTTAGACTTGATACTATTGACGCGCTTTCTTCTTCTTGTACGATAAACGACTGTTCTTGATTCTTCTGAGTGTGAGCTAGGGTTAGGGTAGCCTCACACTTGATCAAGTGTGATGTCGCCCACCTTTGTGTGACTATTGATGACTAATGGAAACTCGAAACGGCAGGAAAGTAGGCGAGAGAATTCTGGGATTCCTGTCGCAAAACTAGCTGTTTAAATACACAAAATACTACGCTTGCGCGTCGCGCTGACGCGGCCTACTCCTATTCATACAAGGGATACATCTGAGACAGAGGAAGGATACAATCTCGGAATGCCTGTAATAAACAGGCTTGCGCGTTGCCTTACTAATATCCGCGAGTCACACGACGACGGATGAGTCATGTGTTCACAACATTCGTTCGCTCTATGCCGTTGTCGCTCCGGCATAGACCGGCCATCATCGAAGATTGCATTGAAACAAGGCTTTTGTGTAGGTGTGTAGGCCTGGCAATGTCACCGGTTCCCGAGTAATCACTGTTGTGACATATCGATCGTGTGGCGTTAAGCGGCGTTTAGGAAGCTAGTGAACACGACCGTGCGTGTACTCAGTCACAGAAGAAAAGACTCGATTCGCAGGGTAATCTACCTAGTGAACACGACCGTGCATGTACTACAAACCCGTTAGCGTTACAGTAATAAGTCAGAATAAAAGCGATGCCCACCTCAGTCACAGAAGAAAAGACTGAGGCGCATATATGCTAGACTACGGCCTTAAGAGTAAAAAGAGGAACTGTACAGTTAATTAAGCCCCTCGGGGCGTACATCGGGCAACTGTCTGTCCAAAAACGAAATTACCGTATTGCTGATCGCGGTCCGCGCTACCGGCGGTTGACCCATCCAACAATCACAACTGTCTTCCACCACCGAATAATGACGAGGATGAGCAACTTATGATTCTTTACTATTTGCCACGCTTTGAGCATCTTCATCATTAGTCGTCCCGGAGTAGCAGAGGCCTCGCACTTCTAATGCCGTCCAAGTGGAAACGGAAAACTCACAGCGCGCAGGCGAGCACAGCCCAACCATGATCAAGGCCAAGGTCACCGAGCTGGCCAAACCAAGATTAGAGGGGCGTGCACCTCGTCGAGGATGGAGTCCTGTATCGATTCCTACTTCGCTCATACTACACAGAGAAAGGCGGCCTCTTCATGGCAAAGCATTCGCGTGCATGAGTTAAGTCTACCGAAGTAGAAGCGTTGAGGTGGTGTTACGGGGAAGGCCACGTCGAGACCGTTGCGAATTTCGCTGCGCAGACAGCACACTATCCCGATAGTTCCCAACCAAATACATCCTTTCCAATTCTGATATGTACTCTCCCTACTTCGAAGACTCCAGCCGAACCCTTAAGCTGGGAGCCTAGGCCGGCATTCAACGCGGGTATTGTCGTCTCGGGTAGACGCGGAACAGTGGGGGAAGGTCGTGTATCTTCGCTCGGGCGATCCTCTAAGGGCGGCGAAGCGGGGAGGGGCGTTAGAGGCTCTAATGTTTCGGATGGTGTATGTTGGGTCGGACGCTCGAGGAGTACCCAAGCGAAGGATGCGTGGAACCGAGGCTGCTCGTAGTATTCTTTCTGGTGGAACGAAAGCAAGGTCGGAGTTAAGGTATCCGAGAGTGCGCGTAACTGGGTGATGACACCGAGTTCTTAGATACAGGTGCATACCCCCAAAGGAAGAGACATACCTCTCCGTGGCCCGCGCCAACCTCCATGCAAAGAAAGGTCCGGGTGTGCTCGTCATTCGTGAGATCGGAAAAAGCGGCAAACGACGCCGTGAATCTAAGGCGCGAGAATGTGCATCAGCTCATCTGGTAGCGTAGGAGACCACTGTATGTAAAAGGAGTGGAGTTGACGATGGAGGGAGTGTAATGGGGGCAGAGACTCACGGAGGATGTGCCTTGGCGGCATCCCTCACGGCACGTTTCATCTCTTCCTTTTGATGAGCGCGCAGAAAGAACGGTCGTGTCAGCGATATGTGGAGCTCACGCACGGCCGCGACGGAGTCCGGGTTGGGGTCTGAATCTGCACCGCCCAGCAGGCGGACGCCAGCCACCTCCTGCCTCGCTATGGACACAGCACGCTCGACGATGCCTCTCAACGCACCGCGGAGCACGAGCGAAACGTATACGTGTGCGGCCCACTGGCCTTCGACATGCGGTATTGCGCGTGTGCGACCCTGGTGCTTCGACGGGTCGTCGAGCGGGATCGCAGGCATGAGGTGCGACGCTAGTGGGGGAAGCCTGCGCTTCTTGACGGGAGGAGGCGGTGGCGGTATTTCTTCTTCATTCTCTGAGGATGATCCACTGTATGGTACGAGGATCGCACGACGGTTTCGCTTCATGCACAAACGCTGAGAGGATTAAACCGTAATGGTCACGGAGTGGTCACAGGTACTTTGCTCATCGGCAAGTTGCGGCCACTGGCAGCAGATGCGTTCAAGGCTCTCCCCATCATCATCACGGACAAGGCAATCCCAGAATCGGACAGTACAGTAACTTACAGTAGGAAAAAGAAGCCGAGAGTGCTGCAAAATTAGTCGGTCACCGTCCTCAGACTTCTCACCCCTGGGCACCCTTGCCAGCGGCGCCATATAACGATACCCACTGCAAGACCCACTGGCACCGAATCGATCCAGCGCCGCTAGGCCTCTCCACACTTGTAGGAGAAATACTAAAATAGCACTTGAAATGGCACTGTTACGTGCGATATATATGGCTTAGAGATGCCGGGGACGTGAGAGAAGTAGAACCCCCATGCAAGCCCCCATGTATAAAGTTATTTGGACAAATGATATAGCTTCTTTGTAGCTTCTCTAAAATTTATCATTCACCCATCTCCAAGCCCATCCCTATTCATAGATGTAGCATAAAATCCCACTAGTCGTATTCATCACATCCCCGATCGTGACTTCCGGAAATAATCCGTCCGCCGGCATCGTCGAACTCAGCTACACATATACGTCGGTTTAGTTCCAAGGCTCAGAACACGAAGAGTGAAACACTGAAACCTTACATTGAGGAATGGAGGCCCACCATTGGGGTACTGATTGTGTGAGTCCAAGCTCTCCAGAGCTTGGACCGAGCCACCAAAGAAACTTTTGGCATTCTCTGGGTTGCGGTGCTGCCAATCGTACCATACCTTGTCAACCATCTGCCGCCGAGCGGAGCGTAACGTTAGGGAAAGCAGCACTACGCGAGCAGAGCGCGATAAGAGACTTACGGCATGATGCAACCAAAAGAGGGGATCTGAAGGACGCAAAAATTTAACTCATGGAGAAAATTATTCGGCATAGGCGGTCCCACCATTAGGGGGCCATGTCGGTCCTGGGATGCAGTTTGAAGCGTTCTTCGTGCAGGTACCTCCTAAATCGCTAAATAGGTAGGTTTGGAATGAGAAGGGTCAAGTCATATGGGTATGAAGTGGCAGCTCACCCGCCCATGATCAAGTGCACGGCGGTGTGTGCGCCCTGGTGTCACATAGATCAGGAAGCTAGCACTTAGTCACCTTTCTTCTCACCTCAAATGCCTCAAATGTGGCTTGAAAGTTCTTGTAGTCCCCCGCTGGCGTCTCCAGGAGTTTTTCAATTTCAGAGGCCAGGAACGACGAGTTGGCTTCCTTCAGGGGATCCCTTGAGGGATCCGCAAATAATACAGAGACAGAAGCGGGCAACTTGAAGCCTCCGAATGGCTGGAGTGTAAAGTTCCGGCGTACCACATGGGGCGAAGGATACGAGACATGAAGCTTCCTGAAGCCTCCATCTGGTACGCTGTAATCGGCCTTGGGATTGCCCCAACCGCCCAGCCCACTTTGAGGATTCGAGTCCTTCCAAAACGAAGATTCGAAAAAGTCAGGAGCATCTACGATTGGTCAGTTTTTGAATATCCGGGGAGACTAAGGGATGCGACCAATTGTCCAATTCCAATACGGAGACACCCCGGTGTACCCGCACTTGCTCTTGAGAGTGTTTTCGAAGAGATACACAAACCAGCGGTGCCAAGGGAGGAATAGTCCGGTAAAGTGGATCTGGGCAGAGTACACCGTGATTCAAGCGGCGATCATAAAGTTTACCTACTGTACATACTCGAGTATTCAAATCCATGTGGGTATACACGATATCTATTGATATGTTAATATGTCGATCAATACCAGTTATGCCACCAACAACGACATACCATCGTAATAGGAGCCCGACGCGTTGATTGGCGGAATGTGTGATATAGATGGATCCACGGTCGCGGTCAAAGCAGGGTCGTGTGGCAAATGTGATAAGCACTAAGTCAATGCCATTTAGACTACGCAAGTCAGTACTGTGTGCTTCATACGTACATTGACTGCTCGGATCCATGCCGCTTTCTCCTGGGCACTAAATGCTCTCCACTCTCGGCGTACAGATGGCTTCGTACACTGGCAGGCTTTCTTTGAGAGTGCACCAATTATGGACAAAATGATAGCGAAAACGACGACGACGACCTTAGGGACGAGCATTGTCAAGCGAAGAAGGGATGCAAGCTGATGAGCAGAAATTCCGGACTATTTATTGCACTTGACTCTACAATGGAAGTGGAATTTCCTGTGCCTACCCGAGTGGCGTCCGATAATCGTGGGTGTAGGGGGTACAGACTCGGATCAGTCCTGGGGTTGTGTAAACTAGCGATGATGCGCATATGGCGGAGCTGAAAACCGTCGTTACAGCAAGTCCGTCCAGGAGTGATAAAAGAGAGATACAGTCCGATAGTCGGACAGCGCCCAATTAGAGCACGTCCGTGGGGTACACGGCACCTATTGACAGAACGCCATCCAACCCAACTTACGAGAGGGGTCGTAGACGCAAGGGCACGGCTTCAATAACACTGTCCTGGAAAAAGCAAGTGGCCGCGAGTTGTTTTGTACCCATCTACTAGCAGAATGAGGAATTCCCCGCTATCAGTAATTCAGTTGGCAGTCCAAAGGAGGACATGCTATCAGGTAACACACGCCTACTTTTCTCTCCGCCGGTCAATTTCCAAGATGAAAACAGAGCCGTGAAGATCACGACTCGGATCATGAGGTTCATCCCATGTGACCCAGCTCGAGAGGAACGTCAGGGCTAAATATATTACGACGAGAAGCTGCGGACAGCCGCGAACACTGGCAGCAGTTCAGTGTCGTCTGCCTTTGTCACTGGCGCAAACACGTAACCTTGTCTTTTGATTGGTGCCACTTGCAGGGAGGAGATGTTTCCTCTACTGTACAACCATACCGTACGAAGGGCCGCGTGCAGTACGTACGTATGCAGCAATACGATCAATTCGGCATCGCTAGGATACTACCCCAGGCCATTGGGATAAGCGTAGTCAGGCAAAACGAAGAACCTCTAGTCAATGAGCTGCCGGTCTCACATAATGGTCTGGAGCAAGGGGGTGGCGGGACCGGAATCCCGAACAGGACGTTGGGGGGGAGGGGGTGGAGGCTGGAAATTTTTTTGGACCTTCCTAATTAGGAAGTGACCCCCTAGCGGCCGCAGTTTTTGACTTCGAAGCTTGCTTCGTTGTGCTTTTAGCTGCTAAATCCACATGTTCTCATACTTCTAATCATTTCCTCCAACTCCTCCGCTGTCTCCCTCACTGCTGTAACTAGAAGAATCAGACTCAACAAGACTTGCAGTTCTCAATAGAATGTGGGGATTGTGGAGCGATTTAAGCCGGTGTGCATGCCTCCGCGGGGCACGATATGTCGTGAGGTGATCTGCAGTGATCACATACACGTCTATGCCAAACCGCTAAGCCCGCGTGGAAGTGCTACGGGTTTGGGAATCCAAATGGTGTGCTATGACAAGCCCAACTGAGCTAGGTGGTCAAAGGTGATCGGAAATAGTCACACATACTTCCGCACAGGATAAGACTTCGCGTGAGTGGCCACCTTGGTTGGGGATGTGTTGATCTCGAGTTACTAAGGCCGCGCACAAATGCAGCAGCGAAACGATAGCAGGTGAAGATGCAAGTGTAAAGCATGTGTAGTACATGTGTACATGCATCCGCGGGGTGCGATATGTCGTGAGGTACTTTACAGTGGTTGCATACATGTCGATGTCAACCCGCTAAGCCCGCGTGCAAGTGCTGCGGTCTCGGGAATGCAAACGGTGGGCCATGAAGAGCCACCTAGGTCAGGTGGTCGAAAATGGTCGTGCACCCTGTTGCACGTTATGAAACTTTACATGTATTGCCGCGTTGCTCAGGGATGTGTCGCTCTTGAGTTACTAAGGCCGCACACAAATGCAGCAGTGACACGATAGTAAGTAGAGACACCGGGGTGCATGTACACGTGATTTAAATATACCATATATGGAAAGGGGGAGTAAAGGGGGGAGGGGCCGAAAACTGCCGAAAAAATATATTCTGATGTTATGTCAAAAATTCCGGTCCCGCCACCCCCTTGGTCTGGAGTGACTTCCATATTTCATGGGTCAACTGATGGGTAGAATCTTGGATGTGTCATGGGCCAACCGACATTGGCCGACACGGGAGATTCCTGCTGTTATGATTTCGGACCTCTACTTCTTTATTCTCGTCTTCCTTTACACCACATTACCTTCTAGAGGCCGCACAACCCCCGTTCCCTTTGTTTCCCATATCGGTTCCTATCTCGCACCTATAGGGATGCCAGGGTCTGGTCTGAAATGGGGTTCGGACCTGGACCGCACTGGACCGCACCCCGGGTCTGGTTCAGAGCCCGGCTGGAGGGTCTGGTTCAGGGTTCACCATTGACTGAAATTATGTGAACCTGGTCTGGACTGGACTGCACCTTGGACCGCTGGGGTAAGCCTTGAAAGTTTGAAGATGTTTGAAGGGCCACAAACACGCAACGCACAGTACATCTGATGCAATACATGAAAATGTACATTATTGCATGGAATGAAATATCTACAGGTAGCTCTCTGATGGGCATCCCGGCACTACGCGATCCCGATGACAACTGCATCCTCAACAAAGATGGGGACATCGCCGCCGCCCTTGGCCGGAAATTCTTCGCCGAGGAAGGCCCTCTGGGGCCAGTGGACCCACAACAACCCGACGACCCACCTCCACTTCCGACAAGGCCACTTGAACCATTCACCACTAGGGAGCTTGACCTGCTCCTTTTTGGCACGGACAATAAGTCAGCCCCGGGGGAGACGGGCATATCCTGGCATATCCTTAAACTGGCTTGGGAAACGATCAAGGACCACACCACCCACATATTCAACGCCTGCGTTACACTAGGCCACCACCCGGCACTATGGCGCCGAGCCATTGTGGTGGTTATTCCAAAACCAGGGAAAGCAGACTACCTTGCCCCAAAAGCCTACAGACCCATCTCACTCATCGAGTGTATCAGCAAACTCCTCGAAAAAGCGATAGCCAAACACCTGCTCTTCGACGCAGACAAACACCACCTCCTCCCCACGACTCAATTCGGCACCAGGGCCTTCTCCTCAACCCTCGATGTGGGACTGACGTTAGTCCATGATGTGCAAGCCGCCTTCCGAACCAAACAGAAGTGCGCGGCGCTCCTCTTCGACATTAAAGGCTTCTTCGATCATGTACATTGAGACCGCATGGTACACACTCTGCAGATCCTCAGCTTCCCTGAGTTGATTGCACAGTGGGTCCACGTCTTCCTGTCTGACCGGAAAGTCAGCCTTTCCTTCAATAACACCCTAGCAGACGAACGGGACCAGGCAGTGGGAACCCCGCAAGGTTCGCCGCTGTCCCCTATCCTCTCAGCCTTCTACACTTCCACCCTCCTCAAACTCAAACCCCCGACTCCGAACACCACCCTGGCTATGTACGTTGACGATGGCATCATCATGTCACATGGACGCTCGTGGGAACAAGTGACCAACGGCCTATGCGACCGCTACCGGCAATGTGAGGTGTGGCTCAGATGATCTAACCTCAAACTAGAACCGGACAAAACAGAACTTATTTTCTTTTCCCCTCCCCACACTAGACAAAGCAACCTCCCCCCCACGTTCATTCACTTACCTAACCCACATACCAACTCCTACTATACCGTCCACTCCACCCCCACTATACAATACCTGTAGTGATTGAAAGTCCAGTCCGGTCCGGTTTTTTTCCCTTTTTTGGAAGGACCGGGACCGGGACCGATCCATTGGTTCATCCCCTGAGCCCAAAACTGGACCGAGCTGACAGGAGTCGGTCCCACCCGGTTGCCGGATTCTCAAAAGACCGGTTCTCGCGGTCCAAACCGGCTCAGCCAGGGCCGGTTGCAACCAGTCAAAGACCGACTGCAACCGCATATGTTGTGGATACATGCAAATGGGATTGTTATTGAAGCTACACTAATTACAAAACTACCAACTACATATGTATATACAATATCCACAGCTGCGTGAGCCTCCGTCTGAGTCACCATCGCCATCGTCGTCGCGGAGCCTGAGTCCTCGCCGTCGTCGCGGTCATCGTCGCGGTTGTCGAAGTGTTGCTTGTCGTCGACATGTTGCTGTTGCGGTTGTCGTTGTGTCGTCGTTATTGAGCATTGTTGTTGTGGCTGACTGTAGCCCGTGTTGTCGTTGCGGTTGTCGTCGTGTCGTCCGAGTCATTGCGGCTGTTGATGTTGGAATGGAGGTGGTCATCGGTCGTCGGTCGTAGTCGTTGGTGTTTGCGCAGTTGTTCTCGTTGATGCCAGTCCAGAGTTGCTGGCTTGCGGTGGTCGTCGTGTCGTCTAGGTTGTTGCGGCCGTCGTAGATCTTGTCGTGGCCACTGTCGAGTTGTCAGCGTCGTTGGTGTCGGTGTCGTTGCAGTCGGTGTCGTTGAACTTGAAACGGTTGTGGTTGATGGTCGTTGTAGTTGATAGCCGGGCCTGAGTTGGTGTCGGTGCGCTTGTCGTCGTTGATGCAGGTCCGAGTCGCCGGCCCGGGTGTTGGAATGCTGGTGGTCGTAGTTGTCGTCGTCGGTGATGGCGATGGTCGGTGTCGTTGGTGTAAAACTTGAGTCTTGTGTGTTGGTGTGGTGTTGGTGTAAAGACCGGTTGAGACCGGTCCCAACCGGCCCTGTGGCGGTTCACGCACTTGCCAAATTTGGATGAACCGCAACCGACAGTCCGGTTGCCATCAGTTGCAGTCCGGTCCAGTCCCGGTTTTTTTCTGGTTCATGGGACTGGACTTTTGAACACTAAATACCTGGGCTTCTTCATTAACCAACGCCTAGACTGGGAGCCGCATGTAACCATCTTGTGTAACCGAGCACGTGCCTCCCTGAAGGCTTTACAGCTACTCGGCAACTCGTGGCATGGCATCTCCACGGCAAGCTGGCAGCTACTGTTTAATGCAGTATGCATGCCAGTCTTGACCTACAGGTGCCAGCTCTGGGTTGACTGCAAGAAGAAGGTTGGCCTGTTCAAAAAGGTACAACTGGTAATGAATGAGGGGGTCCAGGTCATATCTGGTTCATTCCGGACTGCACCCAGGGCCCCCTTACATGAATTTCTCTGCATACTGCCAGCACGGCACTTTATCGAGAAACTAACTGCCACTTCCGCCCTCAGACTGTTCCATGTCCCCCGGACATCTCAGCTCCTAACCTGCCTAGGGGAGGACTGGGATGCGCTGGTTCAGAACGGCCCACACTCCAGCAATGGAGGGGTGGTGAACAACAGAACTCTGCAGGTACGGTCTGAAGTATCTGCACAGCGCCCTACTGCCTTAGAGGCTCTTGGCGTGCGCGTTGACCCACTGTTGACTGAACGCGTCGATGTTGTGGTCATTGCCCCCTGGGAGGCGCATGTGTCCTACGAAGGGCTGGCGGACCCCAATGAGCGGAAAGTTTTTGTCAACGGGCTATATGCCTCGGCCCTTGAGACGAGAACAAAGTACGTTGATCATCTGTGTGGTGGGGACGGTGTCAAACCGTAACCGCCCAGACAATTTGATGGTGGGAGGAGCAGCCGTTTCTATATGGCAGGGAGGGGCGGAGCCACGTGTCTGGACATGGATGCTCGGAACAGGGGTTGAGACTGCTGACGTCCACCTCTTTGGCATCTCCAAGGCCGCCGAGCTTATATCAGCTGAGTTCTCACGTGCGCCCCCTTCACACATTTACATCCTTTCATTGGACAATGGAGTGCTCGGCTCCATACGTAACTTACGATCACTTATGCATCAATCAGAGGTGCTGCGCTTCCACAACGCCCTCTCAGCTTTTTACAGTGTCCACAGGGATACGAGCATCCACCTCATATGGTCAAAGGAACACAGGAAGAGAGCATCGGATACCCAAGCCAGGTTGGCGGCCCAATTGGCCTGCACAAACACCCCCTCCGCCTCCATTCAGCGCCTCCAGTCCCCCACGTTCATCAAATGCGCCCGACACGCCCACGCCTTCCAAATGTGGGCCTGGGAATGGATCACACGCACAAACACAGACCACCCACCACCCACCCATGCCTACGGGCACTAGTGATTTCCCGGCCCAGCTTGGCCTGAAAGCCCAGCAAATGGCCTGGCTTTTGATGGCTCAGGCCCAGAAAGTTAGCAGCCTGGGCCACTATTCATGGCCTCTAAGAACTTAGGCCCCAGTTGGCCCGCAAGCCACAGCCTCATATGTTGTCGGCCTGGGAGGCTCACAGGCCATGGCCTGTATGTCAGACAAGTACTACTTAAGACAAATTGTAGTATAGTAAAAACTCGAACACTAATATAGACCATAACAAGGTAGATGCCCCACAGGCCCGTGTCAGGGTATAAGATTGAGAAGGACATGTACAATGATCCCTGATCACTAGGGAATGTGTCCAAGACGTGAGGATTTAAGGGGCAGTCGTAATCACGCAGGCCTCCACGGAGCGCGAGATCTTGTGTATGTGTTCGGGGCAATCGTAGACAAATTTCTGTCAAAGGGATAAAGCCGCACGCAAGTGCGACGAGGTTGGGAAAGGGAGTGGTGAGCTACACAGAGCTGGGTGGTCGCAAGTGATCAGAATCTGTCGCGCACGCTTCCGCGCGATGCGAAACTTCACACAGATGGCCGCCTTGGTCGGTAAAGTGTCGCGCCTGAGTTGCTAAGGCCGCGTGCGAGTGTGGCATGCTGGGAAATACAAGGGACATGGACTCTGAAACACAAGGGGAGAGGTCTCTACTATTACTTGAAAACTTAGTCATAAGGTTGTAAATACATGGGGTATATACTAGGGAAATTGGCTAAGGAAAGTGGGTGAATTAGCTAGGGACAAGGGGAATGCTGAAACACATTGGAAGTGCAGTTGGATGGGCTGGGAACTGTGTGCTTGCAGAGCGCAGGAAAGCGGTGAAGCGCACAGGAAAGTGATGCTTGAGGAGAGTATACAGAGCACAGGAGAGTGCAGGGAGGTGTGGGTGAGGAACAGGTGACTAGAAGTGACTAGAAGCTGTGAAAATTGGGTTTTCATCAGCCAGGAAGAGCGGGAGAGCGCAAGTGTATGGCAAGGGCGGGTTGGCTCTCCATTGCCGGGATCTGCCAAACTCGTGCATATACCATTGTGCACATGCCGAGTTGTGTTGCAGAAGCTTGTCCATAGCTCAGGCTGCATGTCAGCGCCCCACCGACACTGAACCTTTCGCCCTGCAGTATTCAGCTGCAGCATCCCAGGGTGCCCAAGGACATTCAAGTCAGAGTCTGCCTTGAAGCGTCATCAAACAGCTTTGCATGTTGTGCCAGATGCTCTCCGCCCTCGGCACACTCTCCCCTGTCAGCACACTCCTGATGACGACTTGACTCAAAACGCAATCGAGGATGCCCCACCCGAAGGTATCGACACACACCCGGACGCACAGCCCGTCAATCTGCTTCCCCAGCTTGATCATCGACATGGACTTTACACGCAGAAACACCACATCTTGGACGGTGAGTGTGTGGTTTTCTAACTCTTAGTGTTGGTTATCAAGACCATCTACAGGAACACCATGTGACATGGATGGGGATGACCTCAATCCTGGTTCTCCGCCACAGCCACCACCAGAAGACCATGCCAACGGTGATTACTCACCATTTTCCAGCCGTGCTGAATTTGAGCTCGCAGAGCTACTCTATGTCCATGTGGAGATGTCAGTGGGCCAAATAGACAAGCTTATGAACATGTTTGCTGCACTCAACAATGGGCTGCCCCCATTCACGGGTCACCATGAGATGTACTCGCTGATCAATGCAATCAAGCAAGGTGACATTGCATGGAACAGCTTCTCTATTGCATACAATGGTCCGCGCCCTCAAAATGGCCTACTGATACCTCCATGGATGAACGACTTGTATGAGATATGGTTTAGGGATCCACTTCAAGTCATTGAGGCTCAAATCGGCAACCCCGAGTTCGATGGCATGATTGACTTCTCTCCAAAGTGTGTTTATTTCCAAGGCAAGCGTCAATATGAGGACTTGATGTCTGGAAACTCGGCCTGGGATCAGGCGGTATGTACATCTGTCTCTCGTAGATGTGGAGGGGATTAACACCAATATTAGGACGAAATTGCAAAGGACGAGTCCACGCACGGTGCGATGTTTGCTCCCATAATCCTTGGGAGTGACAAGACAACCGTTTCAGTCACCACCGGACACAACAAATTCTACCCACTCTACACATCCCTGGGAAATGTACATAATACAGTGCGACGTGCACATCAAAACGCAGTCTCACTCATGATTTCTCTCAATACCAAAGAGTAAGCTGCCGTCTGTCAAACGAGACCATTGCTCACAAATATACTTAGCTTCAAAAGAATATGCAGACAAAACTGATTATCGCAAGTTCCGTCAGCAACTGTTCCACTCATCACTGGTGCACATTCTTTCCTCACTTCACCCATATATGTCAACACCCCAGGTCACGTGTTGCTGTGATGGACACTTCCGGCATATCATCTATGGCCTCAGACCATACATTGCCGATTACCCAGAACAAGCTCTCCTGGCCTGCATCGTACAAAACTGGTGCCCAAAGTTGGGTTCCTTTCCTCTCTCAAAGTACCCAACTCATTTGTTCCTTTCACTCAGGTGCACCACCCCATACCACAACCTTGATGGAGAAGTTGGAGGTCTGCGTAAGACTGCGTTTGCATCTTCACACCAACACTCTTTTGAGTTCTGGGACAATCACGCTGCAAGAACTTTGGGACGATTATGGGATTGTAGGGGATCTTCAGGTGCGCAGTATTATATCCTCGCTGGTTTCGTCACATCTAACATGTCTTTGTCATGTCAGCCATTTACAATGGTTTTTCCATGTGCCAATATTCATGACCTCCTTTCGCCGGATCTCCTACATCAAATCATCAAGGGCACATTCAAGGACCACCTGGTTGACTGGGTGGAGGAATACATCTGGTATTTGCATTGCAAGGGTCAAGCAGAAAGGATCCTTGCTGATATCAACAGGAGGATCGCTGCCGTTCCATCGTTCCCCAGACTTCGCCATTTCCATGAGGGGCGTGGGTTCAAACAGTGGACCGGAAATGACTCAAAGGGGCTGATGAAGGTGCATCCACGTGTGCTGTCCCCCAATGACGGTGCTGATACTGGGTTCCCAAAGGTATATTTACCTGCTATCACTGGTCACATTCCCCCAGTGATGGTGAGAGCGGTTGCCACTCTTATCGAATTCTGTTATCTCGTTCGACGCAACGTGATTGATGAGTCGGCCTTGACACAAATAAAGAACACTCTGGACCACTTTCATTCGTCCCAAGAAATCTTCCAAGAGCTTGGTGTTCGCCCTGACAGTTTTTCACTTCCACGACAACACTTGTTAACACACTACGTCCTCGCAATAACTCAATTTGGTGCCCCAAATGGACTGTGTTCCTCGATTACGGAGTCAAAACACATCAAAGCGGTCAAAAAACCCTATCGGCGCTCAAATAGGAACAAGCCCTTGGGCCAGATGCTCATCAGCAACCAGCGTATTGACAAGATTGCTGCAGCTCGCTCCAACATGAAAACTTGGGGCTGCTTAACGGCCCCAATTCTATGAGTGAAAGCCTAGCTAATATCTTAACCCATGACTTGGAAAGGCAAGCGACCCAGCCCAATCTTGCCTCTGACCTGCAAGCCCCACCACCTGGCCATGAGGGTGGCACCACGATCAGCGACC
Organism: Lactarius pseudohatsudake; assembly: GCA_021525015.1. NCBI lineage: Eukaryota > Fungi > Basidiomycota > Agaricomycetes > Russulales > Russulaceae > Lactarius > Lactarius pseudohatsudake. The sequence continues at coordinate 32,036 of JAKELH010000494.1, read as the reverse complement.
ATGGACCAGATGAAAACTCAGACACAATTGCGGAGATAAAGCTTGCAAAGACATATGGTACGTGTTCAGATCCCACCTCTTTTGCTTCTGAGGGATGAATTTCATCCCCTAGTGCAAGGCCTGCCACAAGAACTCAACTGACTCGCACACAAGATCAGGCAACCTGAACTGCCTCTCCTCGTGCGCCATTTCATTTTTGGGATCTTAAAACCCGACTCGCCAACTCCAGTTGTGGAGGCGCCCATCGACAACTTGCCACTCATCACAGAGAATATATATGTCTATAATTCCGCACCCGTGGTCTATTATGCACCTAGTGACATGTCTAGCCTCAAGGGGATGCACCACAAGTGAATCCGGTCAGCACAGTCCTGGTATGGTGGTCGCCCCCAACACGATTGTGTCTTTGTTGGTAACACCGATTCACCAGATGCACCTGGATTCAAGGGGCTTCTCGTGGCACGCGTGTTTCTTTTTTTTCTTTTAGATACGATGGCATCGACTATCCCTGTGCGCTGGTGCACTGGTTCTCCGCTGTTGGCGATACCCCGGATGACGAAACAGGACTGTGGGTCGTTAAACCAGACTATCTCCCTTGTCAAAGACACTTCCTCAAAGTTATTCACCTTGATAGCATACTTCGTGGGGCCCACTTAATTGGAGTAGCTGGGCCCCATTTCCTTCCTTCGAGCCCAAAAGTCAATTACTTGACATCGTTAGATTCTTTCAAATGTTTTTTTGTGAATAAATATGCAGGTCACCATGCACACAAGATCGCATTTTAATTTACAACCCTCTAATATAGCATAAAATCTGAGAAGCTTGGGAAGCGCTAAAAGGTCCAATGGTGATCTGAAAGGCCCAAAGAAGGTACTTAGAAGGGGCGGAAAAGAGGAAGCGCGTTGAAGGGGAAGGGGAAGGGGGTGTGATTTTACTGATGTTCCCTGCTTCGCATTCTATTGCTATGCCACTGGCACTTATTCCCATGTATTACAGTCGAAAATGTCATAACGCATAACGTGATTCAGCCCCGAAAGGTTATGCATTATCAAGAATATGCAAGACCACATTTTTCCCACGGTCCGGGGAAATCTGCTACAGTGCTGCAGCGGTTGATAAGTGTCTACAACAACGATGACGATGCACCAGCTCCAAGCCACCCATCCAACCTCTGTTGGATGCTCTTCTGCAAATCCATTGCCCTGATCTGGGCCTTGAATTTCCTCAAAACATTGGAGATTCTTGCGTTGACGGCTTTTGGCAGAGATGGCAGATGTGGCAGGTGCCTTCTGAGGTGCCTTCGGGCCAGGTTTTGAGGCATATGGTTTGACCCTGGCTCGGATTTTACAAGTTTAATTGGTAGGCATGAAGCAAAATGTAGGAAAAGGGACGGTTCCGAGTTGCAATGAGCAATTTCAGGGGCACACTCAGGCTCAATAATGCATATTTGATGGTCAGCTCTCCATGCATTATGTATTATGCAATTTCGCTGAGTTTTTCCTATGTATTTAACAATTCGGAGCCACAACCCGATGCATTATTAAAAATATGCATTATGACATTATGCACTATGACATTTTCGACTGTACCCTTTTACCTATTACTCACCTAGGCTCTGACGTAGGCACTGGCTTTCTTTTGTATTTTACCCACTTGGTTTTGTGCTGAGTGAGGAGCAGGCCACAGAAGCGGGTCAGCATGCTACGCTAGCAGGCTTCGGGGATGAGTCGTTGCTCAGACTAACTTGAAGTTCTCCGAGGCGCGGGATGTCAAAAGGCCTCATTATGGTGCAGCTCGCGCGGCCGTACCTCCCTGGCATGGGTAGCGGCAATGCCAGTGGACAGGTGGGGCCGCATGCCCGGGGAACGGCGGTGCGAATAAGGACGGTAAATATTTCAATCTAGCGGTGCTGAGGGCCGAGCGACGTGGCCAAGTAGCCAGCCTGAGGCTGCACACGCCCGGGCCGCACAAGTACACGCCGAACTTTGAGGGCACGAAGCGAAAGGATATGGGGATGAATGGACAGGCACTCGAGGCGGCGCTCGGTGCATTCAGGAAGATACTCAAGACGATTCGCAAAAAGATACACCGACGACCGACCGCGCCGGCTTCTGGCCTGCACCGGTGGCACCGGCCTCGGACTCTGAGCCGAAAGTACCGAAATTCGAAATCAAGGGAGTATTTTTTTTGTCGCGATGTGTAGACAGCAGCATCGTTCCCTCTCTTCGCTTTTAGTGTCTCCAGATTTAATCTTAATTTTGCAAATCGGCCTTTTCCTTTTTCTTTTTGAATGCCTGCGAATTGCGCAGCACAGGCAGCACACTATCCTGATAGTTCCCCAACTAAATACATACTTTCCGATTCTGATACGCACTTCCCCTACTTCGAAGACTCCAGCCGGACCTTTGAGCTGGGAGCCCAGGGCACCATTCAACACGGGTAATGTCGTTTCGGGTAGACGCGGAACGGTGGGGAATAGACTTGTGTCTTCGCTTGGGCAATCCCCTAAGGACGGTGAAGCGGGGAGGGGTATCGGAGGCTCTAGAGTTTCGGACGGTGTAGGTTGGGGCGGACGCTCGAGGAGTACCCAAGCGAAGGACGCGTGGAACCGAGGCTGCTCGTAGTACTCTTTCTGGTGGAACGAAAGTAAGGTCGGAGTGAGGGTATCCGAGAGTGCGCGTAACTGGGTGATGACACCGAGTTCTTAGAATACAGGTGCATACGCCCAAAGGAAGAGACGTACCTCTCCGTGGCCCGCGCCAACCTCCATGCAAAGAAAGGTCCGGGTGTGCTCGTCATTCGTGAGATCCGAAAAAGCGGCAAACGACGCCGTGAATCTATGACGCGAGAATGTGCATCAGCTCACCTGGTAGCGTAGGAGACCACTGTATGTAAAAGGAGTGGAGTTGACGATGGAGGGAGTGTAATGGGGGCAGAGACTCACGGAGGATGTGCCTTGGCGGCATTCCTCACGGCACGTTTCATCTCTTCCTTTTGATGAGCGCGCAGAAAGAACGGTCGTGTCAGCGATATGTGGAGCTCACGCACGGCCGCGACGGAGTCCGGGTTGGGGTCTGAATCTGCACCGCCCAGCAGGCGGACGCCAGCCACCTCCTGCTTCGCTATGGACACAGCACGCTCGACGATGCCTCTCAACGCACCGCGGAGCACGAGCGAAACGTATACGTGTGCGGCCCACTGGCCCTCGACATGCGGTATTGCGCGTGTGCGACCCTGGTGCTTCGACGGGTCGTCGAGCGGGATCGCAGGCATGAGGTGCGACGCTAGTGGGGGAAGCCGGGCCTGCGCTTCTTGACGGGAGGAGGCGATGGCGGTCTTTTTTCTTCATTCTCTGAGGATGATCCACTGTATGGTACGAGGATCGCGCGACGGTTTCGCTTCATGCACAAACGCTGAGAGGATTAAACCGTAATGGTCACGGAGTGGTCACAGGTACTTTGCTCATCGGCAAGTTGCGGCCAGCAGATGCGCTCAAGGCTCTCCCCATGGGACAAGGCGATCCCAGAATCAGACAGTACAGTAACTTACAGTAGGAAAAAGGAGCCGAGAGTGCTGCAAAATTAGTCGGTCACCGTCCTCAGACTTCTCACCCCTGGGCACCCTTGCCAGCGGCGCCATATAACGATACCCACTGGCACCGAATCGATCCAGCGCCTCTAGGCCTCTCCACACTTGTAGGAGAAATGCTAAAATAGCACTTGAAATGGCACTGTTACGTGCGATATATATGGCTTAGAGATGCCGGGGACGTGAGAGAAGTAGAACCCCCATGTATAACGTTATTTGGACAAATGATATAGCTTCTTTGTAGCTTCTCTAAAATTTATCATTCACCCATCTCCAAGCCCATCCCTATTCATAGATGTAGCATAAAATCCCACTAGTCGTATTCATCACATCCCCGATCGTGACTTCCGAAAATAATCCGTCCGCCGGCATCGTCGAACTCAGCTACACATATACGTTGGTTTAGTTCCAAGGCTCAGAACATGAAGAGTGAAACACTGAAACCTTACATTGAGGAATGGAGGCCCACCATTGGGGTACTGACTGTATGAGTCCAAGCTCTCCAGAGCTTGGACCGAGCCACCAAAGAAACTTTTGGCACTCTCTGGGTTGCGGTGCTGCCAATCGTACCATACCTTGTCAACCATCTGCCGCCGAGCGGAGCATAACGTTAGGGAAAGCAGCACTACGCGAGCAGAGTGCGATAAGAGACTTACGGCATGATGCAACCAAAAGAGGGGATCTGAAGGACGCAAAAATTTAACTCATGAAGAAAATTATTCGGCGTAGGCGGTCCCACCATTAGGGGGCCACGTCGATCCTGGGATGCAGTTTGACGCGTTCTTCGTGCAGGTACCTGCTAAATCGCTAAATAGGTAGGTTTGGAATGAGAAGGGTCAAGTCATATGGGTATGAAGTGGCAGCTCACCCGCCCACGATCAAGTGCACGGCGCCGTGTGCGCCCTGAGGCCCCTGATGTCACACATAAATCAGGAAGCTAGCACTTAGTCACCTTTCTTCTCACCTCAAATGCCTCAAATGCGGCTTGAAAGTTCTTGTAGTCCCCCGCTGGCGTCTCCAGGAGTTTTTCAATTTCGGAGGCCAGGAACGACGAGTTGGCTTCCTTCAGGGGATCCGCAAAGAATACAGAGACAGAAGCAGGCAAGCCTCCGAATGGCCGGAGTGTAAAGTTCCGGCGTACCACATGGGGCGAAGGATACGAGACATGGAGCTTCCTGAAGCCTCCATCAGGTACGCTGTAATCGTCCTTCGGATTGCCCCAACCGCCCAGCCCACTTTGAGGATTCGAGTCCTTCCAAAACGAAGATTCGAAAAAGTCAGGAGCATCTACGATTGATCAGTTTTTGAATATCCGGGGAGACTAAGGAATGCGACCAATTGTCCAATTCCAATACGGAGACACCCCGGTGTACCCGCACTTTCTCTTGAGAGTGCTTTCGAATAGATACACGTACCAGCGGTGCCAAGGAAGGAATAGTCCGGTAAAGTGGATCTGGGCAGAGCACACCGTGATTCAAGCGGCGATCATGAAGTTTACCTACTGTACATACTCGAGTATTCAAATCCATGTGGGTATACACGATATCTATTGATATGTTAATATGTCGAATGTCGATCAATGCCAGTTATGCCACCAACAACGACATACCATCGTAATAGGAGCCCGACTCGTTGATTGGGGGAATGTGTGATATTGAAGGATCCACGGTCGCGGTCAAAGCAGGGTCGTGTGGCAAATGTGATAAGCACTAAGTCAATGCCATTTAGACTGCGATAGTCAGTACCGTGTGCTTCATACGTACATTGACTGCTCGGATCCATGCCGCTTTCTCATGGGCACTAAATGCTCTCCACTCTCGGCGTACAGATGGCTTGGTGCAGGCATTCTTTGAGAGTGCACCAATTATGGATAAAATGATAGCGAAAACGACGACGACGACCTTAGGGACGAGCATGGTCAGGCGAAGAAGGGATGCAAGTTGATGAGCAGAGATTCCGGACTATTTATTCCACTTGACTCTACAATGGAAGTGGAATTTCCTGTGCCTACCCGAGTGGCGTCCGATAATCGTGGGTGTAGGGGTACAGATCAGCCCTAGGGTTGTGTAAACTAGCGATGATGCGCATACAGTCCGATAGTCGGACATCGCCCAATTAGAGCACGTCCACGGGGTACACGGCACCTATAACGCCATCCAACCCAACTTGGGAGAGGTCGTAGACGCAAGGGCACGGCTTCAATAACACTGTCCTGGAAAAAGCAAGTGGTCGCGAGTTGTTTTGTACCCATCTAGCAGAATGAGGAATTCCCCGCTATCAGTAATTCAGTTGGCAGTCGAAAGGAGGACATGCTATCAGGTAACACACGCCTACTTTTCTCTCCGCCGGTCAATTCCTAAGATGAAAACAGAGCCGTAGAGATCACGACTCGGATCATGAGGTTCATCCCATGTGACCCAGCTCGAGAGGAACGTCAGGGCTAAATATATTACCACGAGAAGCTGCGGACAGCCGCGAACACTGGCAGCAGTTCAGAGTCGTCTGCCTTTTTCACTGGCGCAAACACGTGACCTTGTCTTTTGATTGATGCCGCTTGCAGGGAGGAGATTTTTCCTCTACTGTACAACCATACCGTACGAAGGGCCGCGTGCAGTACGTACGTATGCAGCAATACGGTCAATTCGGCATCACCAGGATACTATCCCAGGCCATTGGGTTAAGCGTACTGTAATCAGGCAAAACGAAGAACCTCTAGTCAACGAGCTGCCGGTCTGCCTGGGTCTGTGTTGTCAAGGGTATCGTCCTTCTGATCTAGTTGTAGAGATTGAAGGAAAAGGCGCTGTGACCAAATTTACAGCGCGCGACTGACGAATCGCAGGCTCCGGTGAGAGGGGGCCGCTTTACCGCAACTCTTCCACGGTCTGCTGCGGCAGCGGCGAAGCTTTGGCTGGACGTCGTACAGTACTACTCCAAGTGCTACTCACAAGACTATTCAGCACATCACATTTCGTGTTTCCGTAAACAGCAGCTACTGTATTAGGGCCTCGGATAAGAAAAAGAAAGAGTCCGCTACCTTGCCCACTAGCCTGAGTCAAGGCCCGAAGAGGCCTGAATGTCGGACAACGGCCACGACCGGCAACGTTGTCGACCTAACTGACCCACAGTTCTAGGTCCATTTTTATGTACGATTGTGCGGACTGAGACTAATTACACGAAATGCAATGCGAGAAGCACAAAGAGCCAGACTGACGAAATGCCTACCACCAAAGAATCCCGTCTCTGGGAAAGATCGAATGCTGTGGCGCTTTAGCGCCAATCGTGATAATCGTTAGAGTCGTCCGGGGAGAGATCTGTAAATAGGCAAGCGTCGCTGCTTCCAGAGGAAGAAAAAAAAGTAGTGGGATATGTGAGAAGACGTACCACTGCCTTCTGTGTCATAAGCTGAACTCTCCTCGTCGGGGTAGTCGTTCTTGTAGTACTCCTCCGCTGTGCGTCCAAAAACTCTGCAGTCAGGGATGAAAACTCTGTGAACGTGAATGCGGTGCACCATTTGAGTCCTCATCTGCTTCGTCTTCTTCCTCTGATTCGGATGCGGAGGCATACCCATCTGCTAATGAGTTGGGCAAACCCGTCCTGCGAGCTAGGAGTTCACGGCCAACAGTCTGAAAGAGGAGATAGGGTCTACGTACAACGTCGCAACTTTTGCGGCGGCATCGTATTCATTGGTCAGTCCCGCACGATGATAGAACACGTCCCAGACGAAGTCAGGGTCATCCCTCGGCGGAATTGGTGCTGGTGCTGAAACCGGGACGGGCGCAGAACGCGAACCCGAAGGTGTGAGGGAACCAATAGAGTCCGACGTACGGGAAGTCGACGGTTTGATGTTGTGAACTATACATTCGCTGGGATCAGGGCGTCCAATTTTATGACGTGGGTTACGCACTGGTGAGGTATTCCTGGAGAAGAGGTAAAAACTTCTCCATCTCCGGGTCTACGGCCGAGGTCGCATCAGAGGTGAGAATTGCGTCATACAACTTAAATTCGAGTTGCCCCTTGTCCTCCCCGAGGACGGAAGGGCTGACATAGATGAATCAGTAGGGGCCGCATATCCCCGGGAAAGTGGCTTTCTCACGGTGACGCAGGGTCGGGTGTTGGAGAAGTATCGTCAAGGACAACCGTATACTGTCTTGTCAAGTCAGGCCGCCTTGAATGTGGGGGATGAGCGTCATCATGGACTGGTGGAGTTCCGGCCTTCGACGCTTGTTCCCGTTCCAGTGCCGAAATGCGGTCCTGGGAGACCAAAAATGCTCTGAAACGACAACACAAACAAATGTCGACGGAGACGCACCTGGAGATCCTTCGAGCGGTCAACCCAAGCCTCGGGCTCCACGGTTTCGGCAAACTGAAACACATCCAGCCCTGCACGCTTCTTCCTGCGTACGGTAGATTCGATGACTGCGCTTTCGCCTTCATTCACGCTATGCAGAAGGACGACACGGACAGAGCTTGCCTAACGCATCCAGAGGTTCTTCGTTCCGCTTCCGTTTAATTCGAAGGATGGTGTAAGGTTGTGGGCCCATTGGCGATGCTGGATCAACTTCCATTACTAGAGTTAAGATCCGCTGGCGGTTCTACAGGTTAGTAAGGAACAATAATTGAAGGTGGTGGGGAGAGACAGCCGCAACGCAGTTCTCACGTGGCCGCGTCGCGTCATGATTCTCCCGAGTTCGGGTTCCCGGCATTTCATACTCTCGCCGCCATGATGTACGCGACTTATCATCTTTATTATTCACACTCTGAAGTCTTTTTTTTGTTTGTGCAGCCGGCATCTTGGAGTTGTGCTGGCACCGTGACAGAATTGCTAAGCAAATAGCCTTCAGCTGCGAAGGAAAGTGAAAGCGCAGAGGCTGGCCGCTCAAAAGAAGGCGGCAGATGCGCAAGCAACGTCGAGGGTAGCCAAAAGTAGGTTCCTCTTGTGTGTGGCTGTCAAGGCAGCTGTGGACTGTGCAGGCGCACCACCCGTCTTCAGTATGAGTCATAGTAACTTACTTTTGCGGGTCCTTGTCTCTTCCCTAGGACCGAGTGATACGAGCTTTCTTGGCCCTTCTGATTCCCCTGGTGTCTATAAATGTACGTTGAAATTTTGTAGAAGTGCCCCGAGTGCTCTTGTGGGGTGTTCTATTTAAGCGTTGTCCGATTACCGGACTGTACCCCATCACTTATCGCACCTGGTTGTCTCCCAGGACTAGGATGGTCACTATGATTTTATTCTCCGTGCTTCGAACGCACAGACGCCTAATCTCTCCAGGAAAAAGGTCACAGAAACAGTACTCTTACGCCCACGATCGTCGGACGACAAGTATAGGCTTTCCACTGGTTAGGGCTAGGGCTATTGGTCAGATTGCCTCGTGCACACACGGAATTCTCTCCGGTCATGAGTAATAAAAGGCCAGCTTCACCTCGCACTTTCTCGTGCAGCCATGTTCGTTCTTGGGGCTTTCTTGGTCTCGCTTACTATTTTTTTCTCGGTAGTTGGCGCATTTTCTACTCACCAAAAGAAGGCCTGCATCAAGCCAGCTATACGCAAGGAATGGAGAGCACTTAGAGCACAAGAGAAAATGGAATGGATTCGAGCTGTTAATGTACGTGAGGCTCACGACAGTGCCGATTTTCGTGATCTCAATGGTGTTGACTTTAGTGCTTATCACATTTTCCACACGACCCGGCTCTGACTCCCAGGGTGAACCGTTCAGTGTCACTCATTCCGCCGGTCAATGCGTCAAGCTCCTATTATGATGGTTCGCCATATCCATTTTACCAACCAGTGATAGGCGATAATTTCTCGACAGACTTCGTGTATCTCCACATGGATTTGAGTACCAAGATCCACTTCACCGGAGAATTCCTTCCTTGGCACCGCTGGTTTTTGTACGCCTTCGAAGAAACTCTCAAGTACAGGTGCGGATATCAAGGAGTGTCGCCATATTGGAATTGGACCATAGGTCATTTCCCTTAGTCCCCAATGTCTAAATACCCATTATTTGCAGATGCACCGCACTTTTTCGAATCGTCGTTTTGGAAGGACTCAAACCCCGAAAGCGGACTCGGCGGTTGGGGGGACCCGAAGGCCGATTACAGCGTGCCTGACGGAGGCTTTAGGAAGCTTCATCTCTCATATCCTTCGCCTCACATCGTGCGCCGCAACTTCACACTACGACCATTCGACATCCCGCTCGTGGTGTTCACGGATCCCTCGTTGGAAGCCAACACGACATTCCTTGCCCCTGCAGTTGAAAAAATCCTCGAAATCCCAGACTACAAAGAGTTCCAGAAGGCGCTCGAAGCTGTGAGTAAGAAATGGACATGATTGCTGGCAGAGTCCTAATTCAGATACATCAGGGTCCACACGGCGCCGTGCACTTAATCGTTGGCGCGTGAGTTACTGCTTCTTGGTCACGTATAATTTCGACAAGTCTTACACCATACATTTTTAGCGATCTAGCCGGAAACTGCCCACAAAACGCCTCAAATTGCATACCTGGTACCAAATGGTCTCCTAATGGTATGTCCAAAATACGCCGAACAATTTCCCGGTGTATTAATTTTCTTGCTCCAGACCCTCTCTTTTGGCTGCATCACGCAGTAAGTTCGTTTGCTTGTGTGATACTGCCTAAACTGACGGATCACTCTGTTCCGCGGCAGATGATCGACAAAATATGGTATGACTGGCAGCACCGCAACCAGACGAATGCCGAGAGTTTCTTTGGTGGTTCTGTCGAAGCTCTCCAAAGCTTGGAGTCGTACAACGAGTACCCGACCGGCGCTCCTCCATTCCTCAACGTAAGCTTTTACTCTCATTAACTTCTGGGAGGGAACTAAGTCGATGTGCATGTGTTTTTGCATGTTACAGCTGAGTTCGGTGATGCCGGCGGATGGGCTGTTTCCGGAGGTTGCGATAGGCGATGTGATGGATACGGCCAGTGGGATTCTATGCTACGTCTATGAATAAGGGACGATGCACTCCGAGTTGTTTCTGTCCGTCTTTCGCGCAACTAAATTGCCGTTACCCGATTTTGTTCAATCGCACGTGACGTCAGTTCTTTTGGCATTTCTCTTCTCCCCGGACCCGAACCGAGGGTCACGGTCGCGTTCGGTGGTTCGTCCAAATCCCGAGGCGAACTTTCCCATCACCAGCAGTTCACCGCACTGTTACACTAAGTTAAGTCCTCAGTTCACAAATTTGAATGCCGTGAAGCACAACAATAAAAAGCCGACATCTGGTCAGGGTGTCTTCGATTCCTCAATGCAACGCGGGCCCTACGGCCTACCAGCCGGGATATAAATGGATCCAAAAAAAAAAAATTGCAACGCGGGCTCACCCCGCGGAGAGCTCGTATCCTAGCACCAGCGAGCCACACCGAATCAAAAAAAAAAACAAGTCCGTATTGCCGCGGTTACTGGTGCAGCATATAATCAACTAGCTCAATACTCAATTCAATCGAGTCTCGAATACTCTTCCGTTCAGCGCGCCATCTATTCCTAAACCCAGAATCACCTGGATGTCATTCCATCGATGACAGACCAGATTAGTCAAGTTGATCTGTTTGGCCCAGGGGTCATCGGTCTGTTTGCCGAGGGAGTACTGACGGGTTTAGTCGTCTCTCAATTCTCGATGTTTCTCGACCATGTGGGCCGTGACTCTCGTGGTCTCCTCGCCCTGGCAATGTTCGTGACAGTAGCCGCCCTGTATGCTATCTTCCCATGCTAGTCCGAGTCCGCGATTCCCAGACTGTCTACTCATATGTGCAGATTCCAGAGTAGCACCTTCATAGCAGCCACGTGGAGAAATCATGTCCTACATGAGTATAATGTGAGCTCCGTTAAACACGTATTGGTCCCCGCACTTACTGACTACTATGCCACGTAGCTCACGTGGATTGAAAACACGCAGCCTATTTTTGTGCGTCAATCAGCGCCTGTGACCCTCGCAGTGGCCACCCTGACACCGCCTTGTAGACGTCATTTATGGCCGCTCCGGTCCAGGCATACCTAATCTGGCGGTGTTCGCCAGTTAGTTATCGCCTTTGACTCGTTTACTAAGTTTTGAAAATTGAAACTTGCTCAGATTCTCGCACGCGGCCGCTGGATTGTTGTGCGTAGTTGGGCCAACGCTTCTCACTCAACATGCGCTTAGCAGCTCTTTCCATCAGTGGACACTCGTTCTTCTTCTCGCCCTCTCCGTCGCCGGTCGAATAACGGCGATCGTAAAAATTTATGAAGCCGAATATCACGGGACACTGTTAGAAACTAACGGAAGCGCCCGTTTCAGAGGCTATCCTGTCTGTGCGTATGCAGTCACATTTGCGGGCAAACCTGACAAACGACTGCAGTCATTTCTGCGGTATTACTCCCTGCGAGTTAGTTCATATATGCTAGAAACTTACTTTTGCACTGAGCTAACCCGCTTCGCAAGTTTTGGATATTGGTATCACCAGCATTCGTGCGTCTCTGACCCCCACACTACTGATGTACTTCACACCTTTCTTCATAGAGGTCTACTACCTGCGAAACTTGCTCAAACGGGTGCACACAGAACACATTCGCAGGGTATGTCGCAAAATTCCGGAAGGGGATTATAATGAATTATAATTGATCCAAGTGATATAATATTTTAAGGTCTTATAACGATTAAAAGCAAGTACAACAATTATAAAACTTCTTGTAATCTAATTGTAATCCAATTATAATCAAATTATAATTGGATTATAATAATTTTAATTGTCTTATAATAATTTTAATTTGCATAGCTCGTTACTTGGCTCATTATACTAAAAGACATAATGCTGGTAATTACATTAAAATGGTATTATTGGTCAAAATAGTTATTATAAGCTAATTATAAACTAGCTATGTTTATAATCCCATCCGGGATTTTGGGACATAATCCTACATTTTCTCGAGTCCCTCTGTCACCTAAAAGAGTTTTGCAGCGTGTCATGCGCCTTATCGTCATTGGATGGCAAGCTGCCGTTCCTCCGACTGCGTGTGCCATTGCTTACGTTGTCGTTTACTTGCTCTTTACAATCCTATGGCCTGTATGTGCCTTTTTTTCCTCCCATATCCTTGATCTAACGTGGTAGACGGCTACTAATTCCTCATATGCTCTAGGGAAGAGGAGAATACTGGTTCATCGTGTTTGAATCCATACTTGGGAAGTTATATGTAATCTCGTTTTTCTTCATCTTGTAAGCATCGATTTTATCTGCACTCGGCCTCTCAGTTCTTGCTTTCTCATATGCTCGCAGGAACCACCGTGTATCATTCAGCTCCGCCAGTTCAGCTTCGTACATACAGACCCTTACTATAGCAGAAGTTGGCCTGGGTACGTTCGGGGGTCATCAGGATATGTCAGTGCATCATTCATTACCTGTACGACCCAGATGCGTGGTTTTTACATTCTAGGCTGATCGCGCTTCATTAGGTGTTCACACGCCAACAGCACTCTTCTGCCGGAATCAGTGCTATGACCGTAGACGTATCAGAAACGCAGAAGTGACCACACATCAGCAAACCCTGGGCCACTACAGGAGTCTGCAGGAGTCTGCAGCAGCACTACATAGAGGCCATAGTAGCCCACAGTTCTTGTAGCGCTGGTAGTGACGTTTATGTCCTGTGTAGTACTGCTGGAGTCTACCACAGTCTACCATATCCAGGCCTACTACCACAGTCTACCACAGTCTACCACAGTCTACCATAGTCTTTACCATATCAACCCAATTATTGACTGTAGGCCTCTACAGTAGTCTGTGGAAGTCTGCAGCAGCACTCCATAGTAGCCCACAGTTTCTGCAGTGCTGGTAGAGACATTTATGTTCTGTGTAGCACTGCTGCAGCACTGCCACAGTCTCCTGTAGTCTCCCATAGTCTCCTGTAGTCTCCCGTAAGTTAGTCTCCCGTAGTCTACATAGCCTTATTGTAGCCTACCATATTGCTACCATAGTCAATCATAGCCTTATTGTAGCCTATCATAGCCCTCTCATATCAACCATAGTATGCATGGAGTCTGCTCGTAGGACTATTGGTACTACAAATTTGCGACATAAAAATAATATATTATTCACAATTAATAAATACATTGGGAACTACTACTACTGTAAGCAAGGCGCGGCCGTGGCGGTGGTGACAGGGTCGCAGTCGCAGGGCCGGGGTTGGAATGTGGCGTGGTAGGGCTTCCGTACGACGTGGCGTGGCGGGGTTTTCTACACTGTGATGGGGATGGCGCCACGACGGGGGGACTTGAGCGTGGCAGGCGGGCATGGTGACGGAGCGTCGCGGTGAGGGAGTCGCAATGTTGGTCACAACCGGGGTCGCGGTGTGGCTTGCGCGCCGTGTTGGGGCGACGTGGCGGGGTTTTGCGTTGGGGGTGGCGCCACGGCAGGGCTTGTGCATGGAAGGGTAGCAATGGTGTCAGGGTGGCGGTCGGGGTCGTGGTGTGGCAGCGGGTTGGCATTCGCGGGGTCTTGTGCGCTGTGTCGGGGATGGCGCCACGGCGGGGCTGGTACGCGACGGGCCAGTGTGGTGATGAGCTCACAGCTGTGGCGGTATCGGGGTTGCAGCATTATGCTGCGGGGGTGGCTCGAGGGAACAGTAATGTCCTGTCCTGCAACAGTTAAAAGCGAACGGAAAAGAAAAAGAAAAAACTTATCGATTATGTACGTGTCTTGGCGGGCGCAGCGTGGCCGCGGTGTCGGTATGGCGGGTGAGCGAGGGTGAGTGCGAGAAGGGGGCTTGCATGCGTTTTTACCGTTGTCCTGTAACGCGTTGGTTCATAGTGGAGCAGAGAAAAAAAAAACATCACTCAACTGGATTTGTCACGAGGCGTGTAAGCGGGTCGGGCACACGTCGGAAAGGCGGGGGTGGTTTGAGGACATAGCCGCAGCAGAGGTGAGAGTTTAGGGCTGCAACACCAGTGAGAAACGGAGTGAAACAAAAAAAAAACTTACACAGGGCCGAAGCCCAGATCGTTGTCCGCCAGTCGTTGGCTCCGTCTTCATGCCCGCAGATGGGCTGTGGTCGTCCCTCTTTGCGTAGGCCGTGGGGGTCGTCGGTTGCCTGTGGGAGTATGTAGGTGGTCCTTGAAGATATCCGTTAAGAAAGAAAAGGGAAAAAAAGAAAATCCCTCGTGGGGGGTGTTCACGCGGGAGTCAACAGTTGCACAAACAGACGGCTACCTCTGGGTGCACGCAGTGACATGTGACACCTTCCCACGCCACAGATTAAGCCCCGCTCGATGGTCGAGCGGCACGTCAGCGTCAGCACAACAGTGTCCTTTTCTCGTCCTCACCATGTTGCCTCAAAAGCCTCTGCTCCGACGCCGCCACTCTATGGCCCCACCACTCCATTTGCAGGCATCATGACTGTGACCATGTCACTCATGGCCAAATCCTGGTGCGTTGAGGTATGCATTTTTTTTTTCTTTTAATCGTTTCTTGCAGAGCATTGTCAACACAGCCGTCATGTCATTGACGTCCAACGTTCAGCTCGTTGGGTTTGACCCAGGAATCCAGGTAAGTATTTTTCTTATCCTTTAAATTAACTAACTACATTGTTTCTTTCTTCTAGATTTCAAACAGCCTGAGGTTCACACGGCGTGCAACCACGACGCCACGACAACCGACGCAGCCTGCAAGCTCCCCTGCGTCGCTAAGACGCCAACACGGCAGCGCGCAGACCTTGCCGTGCACCACAGCACCGACAAAACGGCACGCAAGCCCCGCCATGTCACCACGACACCGACGTGGCCTGCAGTCCCCGCCGCGTCGCTACGACGCTAACACGGCGGCATGCAAGCCCCGCCGTGTCACTGCGACACCAACACGGTGGAACGCAGGCCCCGCCGTGTCGCCACGACACCGACACAGCGGCATGCAAGCCCCAGCATGTCGCCACGACACCGACGCGGCCTGCAAGCCCCGCCACATCGCTACGACGCTAACACGGCGGCATGCAAGCCCCGCCGTGTCGCCACAACGCCGACAGCAGCAAGGCAAGCTGCGAGGTGAGGGATACGATAACCTTTGTAGTTTACAAGTAGTACAGTAATGTATTAAACATACATGCTAAAATAGATTGGAGATCACTCTTGTTGCAGTTTCTAGCAGTACCCTACGCATCCGCACTTTCTCGCGCTTCCTGCGCTCTCCCGCGCTCTTGCGCGCTTTCTAAGCGCCGCGTTCCCGCGCGCTTCGCCGCTTTCCCGCGCTCTCCGAGCGCTCGGCTTCCCTCTCTTCCTGGACTCTCCCCTTCGCGTTTTAGTACTCTCCTGTTTATCTGATGCACCCCATTCCTTAGTTTACATTCCACAGTATATAGCTCATGTAATTACAACTTTACACCTCAGGTTATAGCAGAGACTTTCCCTCACAGATTTCGGACTTTTGAGCTCAGTGAAGCTCATCATTTGCGCTCCTCAGCACGCTGCACTTACGCGTGGCCTTAGCGACTCAAGCATAACGCGTCCCCGACCCCGGCGGCCACCCATACAAGGTCTTGTGCCGCGCTGACATGTGCGTGACCATTTCCAATCACCTACGACCACCCAACCCCATTCCCTCTCCCAACATCACTGCACTTGCGCGCGGCTCTAGCCTTTCAACACAGACGCACTCATGAATACTACAGACCTATATATGACATCTTGCGCCCTGCGGAGGCCTGCGCAACTGCTCATGACACTTCACACCCCCCAAACCCTGCATATCTCAGACATGCTCCCTAGAAATCACTACATGTCTAGACACTATAGTATCTACTGTAACTGCAACAGCTACCATATCTACCACCACTACCAGGTCTACAACAGCTACAAGTCTGCAATTACTACTGACATCTACTATACCTATAATAACTACAGCATCTACAGGTTTGCTACCAAGTGACCCAAATCACCCAATCAACTACCAAACTTGAATAGCTATGATGTCTACAACACCTATAGTCTCTACCATGTCTATCAAGTATTTCAGGGTTTGCTACCAACTCTCTACCAATCTACTACCAAATAACTATGGTATCTACAGTATCTACAGTATCTACAGTCTCTACCATGTCTACTGGTTTGCTACCAAGTCTCTACCAATCTACTACCAAATAACTATGACATCTATGATATCTATGGTCTCTACCATCACTACAAGAATTTCTGGGGTGGCCCAGGGTTTGCTGATGCAGAAAACTCTAACAGCGAGCGCACCTACTGGTATTCAATGCACAGTGTTCTGAGGCTCTGACTGGGTGACATCCCTGTCTACCTTCCTTGGTTAAGGCCAGTACACGAGACAAAGGGATCTTGCAACCTCCCCTCACCCCACCTCTAACGTCGAATCGCGTTCTTAAGTTCCAGGGATTTGGGATAGCGGATCAGTGATCTGTTGCCGTCCCACAGTGTGTCTAGGAACATAAGAACATAACATCATTTTCATTTTCCCAAATCGCTGCGTTGTTCGCTCTCCGTGCCGTATGCTGTAGCGACTTCTATATTACTAGAATTTGAACGTTGAACCCTCGTCCATTATGTATCAGGGGACGTTACCGTTACCGACTATTTCCAAAACCCCCTATTGATTGATGCAACATAACCAAATTAACAATAACTCGTAACAGCCCACCTTGCAGCCCACATCCATCATATCGCCCTTGATATTGCCCGTTGTGACCAGGTAACCTCCAGGAGCCCAATTCACGGCACTGCCGGAATAGGCGATCCATTATTGTTCCCTTGTTTAGAACATCAAGGGAATGGTATGGTGGGCCTTCGTCTGGGCGCTGCTTAAGTTGTACGTTTCCGTGCCTTAAATGATCGGGCAGAACTTCCCAATAAATTTAACATACTAGGGGCCGACGTTGTCGTCTCAAACCTTGCTCGAAGATGATTTTCACAATGACTATTCGTACATATATATCCCCTATGTTTTCCCGTTTCATTGTGAGTTAGCTGCGACGGTCAGTTTATACCGTACACCTTGGTGCGGACAACGACGAGAGTACCAACAGCGAACCCCTGGCCAACACAGGCACATGCGCGACAACGATGACATTGTTGACGCGACCCCGATCCGCACAAGCTTACCAACCTATGTTTTTTGCACCGATCATAGACTGCCAATCACCATTCGTGACCCCACTCATCGGCATAATCTGGTAACTCAGGCAGAAGGTGTTTCCAGTGGCACGACGCTACTCGGATCGGGTATCGGATGGAGCTCTTAAGAATGTGAGCCCGGACATGTCCACACGGAAGGTGCAACCGGCGATGGAAGAGAATCAAAAACAGAAAGGTCGCGACGTTCACGCAATCCCATGGTTGATCGATAACAGTACAGAGGACGACGAGGTTGAATCTTTTGCGATGACTATGCCCGGCACATTTACCTCGGAGTGGGGCGTCGAAGTATGGAGAAAGGTTTCGGAAGTCAAACGATATGAAGGCGCGACAACCGGGGTGAATTACAGTCGCATCGCAGACAGATGCAGACCTTCAATTGTCCTTTCTACCGTATTCTTGGGATATCCACCGTGAATACCACGTCGAGTCAATACATCCCGCACCTCCCGATCCTCATGTAGCCAGGGTTCTTGCCATCCAAACCAACGATGACACGGGACGACGCTCACCAGGAGGTGCTCGGGAGCGTAGGGACCATGCGGGACGACGCCGATCGCAGGATCAGTCATTGGTCAACAACATCTGATGGAACAACAACTTTTGTGGCTGGTCGACCTCTGTGATGGTGGCGGCTTGGGATTCTCGGTTGAAGTTTTCTTTCTTGTGCTTGCACGACTATTATCGCCACAGGACACAAACACCGCTCTTTATATCGAAACGTTCAGAGCCATCACGTCTGGCTAGAGACAACCACAAAGATTGCATCGACGATGCAATGACGGAACTGCGACGAGGAGGACCCAATGACGCTCGGGAAGACCTGACTCCTGTGCCCGAATGAAAAAAGGATTGATATTATATAGCATAGACCCGATCGAACGACTCCTATAATTGAAAGATGAAATTGTTTACGAACCGTGCGAGGGATTTGTCGCGCATCTTAGAAGTCGTTTGCATGAAACCTGTCACCAACAACATTTGACGAATGCACAGACGTGCCAAAGCAAGTGTGAGAAAAAGCAAGAAAGAAAAAAGAATGGGAAAACACAGGTGCATGAAGCAAGTGAAGGAAAACGGAATGAGCGGTTTGGGATTATTGTATCCGATGCAGAAGCGAAAGCGAATTTGTCTGAGAAGCAATGGGAGAGGCTGTTACGCGTCGTGTGAACGGTGTGCAGAAAACCAATCCTATAGTATTGCACAAGTGCGGCATCGCAAGCGAGAGAAAAAAAAAGAAAGATAATTCATAGTGAAACCGAGGTGCAAGAAACAAAACATACAAATAGGGGTCGTCGGTTGCAGATTGCTTAGTAATTCAGAGATGGTAGAGGACCTTGCAGAGCAAGGTGACTTTGCTGCTATACTTAGAGTAATCGATAACATGCCGCGGAACAGAGCGATATATTGGTTTCGGCAGTATTACACTACACTTACGCCATAATACACCCGAAAGAGGGGCATTGAAGCAAGGAACAACATAAACCCATGAGGTACCGTAATGTGTTCGGCGTAACTTAGGCGGAGGCGCCATCAAGAGATCATTTGACTTGCTGGTTAGATAAATAAAGTGGGCCTGAGATGTGTCGAAATTGCCTGACCAAGAGGCTGCTCAAACTGCTCAACCTCTCATGATCAAGTGTACGGACCGGCGTGTATCCGAATTGGGGTCAGTCGTGCGCTCTCTCACTTCTTTGGCCCGAACGTTGTCCGATAACTCTTCTGGTCCCCGCCGGAGTTTTCAGGAACTTTTCTATTTCAGGGGCCAGGAACAACTTCATTCAGCAGATCGGCAGCGAGGAATACTGTACTTCAGTACTGGCGACGCGCTGTCGTGTGGTCGGTGCGTGAGTTGCGACGCAGGGCATGACGTGAAGCGTATGAAACATGAAATGTTCAGGCAACCATCACGTATACCGTAATCCCCCTCAGGAGCCCAGACTAACTTACAGGGAAGTAATCAAAGACAAAAAGGTAGCATGCCCGACGCGATTAATGGTGGAAGCGTCTTGACAGCTCAACGAATGGGCGACGAGAGCATATCGTGTGGCGATGGATGAAGGCAGAACGAGGCACGGGGACGCGCGGCCACGCCGGCCAGTCTATGAACGATGAAGGGTTGGCTGTGTTCGTTGGCGATGCGACGAGGGTCAGCGAGCGCGATAAGGAGCGACGGGAAACGAGAGCCTCAGAGTCAGGAGAGTGGGTGAGTGAGGGAGAGATGGGATGGGAGAAAGCGATACTGTTGATGGCGGCCCGCGTACTCTACATACTGAGGGAAGGCAGGGGGGCGCGCGGCACGGAAGGTTGACGACGCCGAGAGGCCGTCGATCTCGGGTGTATTCGATAGCGAAGAAGGAGCCGTATGTAGATACTAGGTGGTATGAGAGAGAAGCTGCGTAGAGATTGAGCGAAAGCGCGAAGCGCTTCTCGATCGAAAAAGAGTGTCCTTGCCAGTGTGGCCGAGGCGAGATCGCGGCGGGTGGGCGGATGGGCGGGTCCTCCCGGAGCGACTGGATGAGCGTCGGTGAATACAAAGGACCTCGTCATCGATCCATTTATAAAAGGGCGTAGCAGGCGGGGAAAGGAAAACAATCCCGGTTCTTCAGACCGGTTGGAAAAGAAGGCAGAGAGGTGGCAACACGGAAGAGAGGAATGAACATGTGCCACCTCGGCAGCCTCGCCTGCTCACGCAAAGACAACGCTCTAAGACACCGCTTGTTCCTGCTTCGCCTGAGATCGGCCACTACCCCGGGCCCCAGCCCAGCACGCCAGATAGGGCCGATCATAACCCTCCTGCTATCTGAGTAGACTCAGTGTTGGGTTTATGACACAACCATTTCGGAGAATTTGGAGAATATATCCTGGAATAAATGCATTCTGACTTTTATTTTATTTTTTAAAAGAGCACGGTTTCCCTTGCATTTCCCGCACTTGAACTCAGCAACAATTTTATCGCATAACTAGCTATGGAATAAAGCGGCTTTCCAAGAAAAATGTTACCACGAAGGAGACTGAACAAGTGTTTGTCAACGCCGCGAAAGAGGAACAAAACGATTGAGTTGTCATAAAATACCAGAACATTGTCGTGACATGTTCTAGAGAAGAACGAGGTGAAAAGGCTTCAAGCCGACGACGTGAACGAGATAGGATATCGAATACCGAGGTCACCGAGAAAAGCATTGAGGGACAAGGACGTCCGTCAACTAAGGTGTCCAAGTGGTAAATCCAAGAAATATCGTTGGCACTATCTCTTGCCCCACTTTTGCATCCATCTCACGGGTCCGGATCGGTACCACGGCTACATACCTTACACCAAATTCCATGCGTTAATTCCTTGATTAAAAAATGACGCCATCGGAATGGCCCCTCAAAGGGAAGAATACGTGGGAATAAGCACGGTCGCACACGCACGAGGGATAGGACCAGAACAACGATTCCCTGTAAATGCAGCCGATGGCGTTGGGGCGGGGGACGCGAGCTGATCCAGCGATTTTGTACGACAGCAGGCCACTTCAAGTTGCCACATCAATCAGTTAAAAGCACTCGCATGTTACAGTAAGACAAAAAAAGGTTTCTCGGGTGTCAAGGCAACCCATTTCAGTTGAGACAGACTCTGATGCCCTTCGACATTTCGCTCTTGGCAACGGTCACGAGTGTTCACGAGCGCCTTAGTCCCAGCTGCAGCAGAGTGAGAATATCGTGTCGGGTGTTAATTCGCCGATAATATACGCGCCTCACAGTACTGAGCGCTGATACTATGATAAAATCGGTGAAGGAGTAGTTGTTTGAGCGATCCTAAGAAATTTGGCTGAAGCAAGCAGTGGTGCCTGGGAACTCATTTAAACTGACCACACTCAGAACCAGCTTTTTAATAGTCGCTTTATGCTTCGTTGATCAATAGTGAGGACTAGGTAAAGCCAGGAACGAAGATAATGGATTGTTTGTCAATGCTCGAGCGGGTGCCAGTGTCATGGCACAAGCGATGGCGAGTTGCCACCTGCGCGGCAAGACCCGCATGATTGGAGCAATAAATTTGAAAAACGAAACTCCGCGAAGTCATTGATCATTCCGTTTCCGTAGTTTCCTCCGGCGCAAACAGCACCACAACAAAACAATTTTACCTTGTTGTTGAACTAGTTCTCGTACTCAAGCCTCAAACACCAATAGTGGCCGCGCAGTTGTTGGGCTTAGGTTGATTGAAGACTCGGATACCTCCTCGGTGCCCTTGGTGTGACTTACTTTGCTGACCACGACATTTCTCCGCGACCACGGCTGTGGCCACTGACTATTCGGCCATACTTGGGTTGCGTTGTATTTCCCCGGTCTTCCTTGTTCTGGGCTCTGAACCCGGTACTGGCATCTCCAGGCACAATGTTAGCTGTCTCGACGTATACTACCTATAGACAAGATGTTTCACAAATGTCGAAAGTGCTGTACGCCATCAGATACCCTTGGGGCTTGTACTCTTGCTGACGATCGGTCTCTTACACGGTACCTCATATCTGAAGCTTACGTAGGTATAAGACTGCCGCTCTCCGACGGTTCGTCCTTGTTGTCTCTTTGTAATATAAGATAGCGTCGCTTCTGTCGGTCCCACCTAGTACCGAAGACCCCTCTACTCCCTCATACCATGGATCCATCCAGTAACTTACACTCGTTATCATATTTTCAGTACGAAAACCCCATGACCCCGAACGACCAACGACAAGAAAATCCCTCAACGCACAATTACAATGGTTCCCAGCAGCCGCCAGGTGCGGAAGTTGCGGCTCCTCCCACATTCACTTATCCTGGGCAGGCCGGGCCTCCCCTGCAAGATTCGCTTCCGCAAGGACACGCCAACTTAGAAGAGGATACCAGTCAGATGTTCACGCAATTCTCTGTCAGTTTTCAAGGCGAAGAACCGGAGACAGGCCTATACCCCCCAAGTCCCCGCTGCTCGGTTTCGCCCACGCCTTCGCACACGTCTCAAGTTTCTCTTCCGGGTACGTTACTATAATTCTTTTCAAGTTTAGTTATAGCACTGAGGCGTGAGTGACCTCAGGCAACTGGAACTCGTCGTTCCCTGTCCCCGATGCCTTGGGAAATCTATTCCAGCATCACATTCCCGCCCACTCTCGCTCTGTTTCTCAACCATCCACGATGCCCACGCGAACCCAGCGCGGTAGACGTGGGCCAACGAGGGCTGGCGCGAACGCAGTCTCACTTGGATATTCAAGGCTTCCGTCTAGCACCATGCACCCTACCCCCCTGCCCACGCCAGTATCCACCCCATTCTGTGTACAACCTCCCCCTGTTCTGCACGGAGCACCTGATCTCGCACATGAGGGGTTTACTAGGCGCTACAGCGAAGCAGACGTTCTTGGCGCTCAGGGCACGCTTCCGTGGCTATCATATACCCCTATCCACCAAGCCGCGCCAGTTATGTGTCAGCCACACCCCGACGAACGATCGAGCTTCTCGCTGGCACCTTCCAGTTCACAAGCTCTTTTTGCTGGTTTTACGGAAATCGGGACGGACGGCGGTTACTTGCCTGATCAACTACCCACTCCGTCCGGTTCCCAAGAGGACTCTTGGGTGAGCGTTAGTAGTATGACGCCCTCCCCGGAACCGTTTTCGGTCGCCGAATCGGACGCCACAGGTGCACCCTCTCAGACCGCTGGCCACCAACCTCCCCAAAGCGATATCTCGCCTGTGTCCCCACTGCTACCGGGTACGGGACCGCCTGGAGAGACTACCGGGGTGGCTAAGGTGCTCAATAATCATAAGTACGCCAGAACGGGTAAGAGGGATAGGGACGCTGTGGACAAGAAAGCGGCCAAGAGGCTTAAAGGACAGAGGGAAAGGGACGAGGAGTATATTGCGGCTCTGTGGAAACTGTTTGTTCCGAAGAGTGAAAACGTCGGAATGAAGAAGGATCGCCTCGAAAAAAGTATGTCTCCGTTCTGATTGTCTTCTTCAGGATGAATAACCGTTTTACAGTTATGCGTTACGCGACAGAGTGGATGGAGACCACCCACAAATATGCTCTGTCATACGCGACTTCCCGCGACCGTCGTTACCGTGTTGGAGAAGGGCCGGTCTCTCAAACGGAAGGTGGGGTATCTCAACGACAAGGACAACTTGTTGGTTCGAGCGATGGCGTTCTAGGAATCGCGACGTACTTGGGCGTGAATGATCTCGAAATAAATGATACAATGGGGAGTACATCTTTCGGTCTGCAAAAACAAACCAATTTATTTAGCACATCGCTCAAACTAGGCTCTCTCGACATTACGTTTACCACCAGGGTGTATTTGTATTATCGATTAGTTCAAAGTGCTATAGGCTTGAACGGACCAGCGACATCGAGCGGACTCTACGTATACTGTACAGTATGGACAAATATTACTTTGGGCTATATCTGCGTGCCAGTGCTACACCTTTCACACTCACACACGGGATGTCCCTGACTGTCTCTACGAACAGGAATACCGAGGGAAGCGATCAGACGCTCGTTCTCTGCGTACTGTTGCTGCATCCTCTCGAGTAGCGCTCGTTTCTGTGCAACAACAATTGCCTTTTTACGGACGTATTCGATGAGCTGCAGGTTTTCGGCTTCGAGACGGCGGTTGACTTCTTCCGCTGCCCGAAGGTCGGCTTTGCACAACTCCTGGTCGCGGGCCGACTGCGAGGACCGTGCGAGGGACTCCTCGGTCATTTTAGAGAGTTCGAGTCCTCGCTTGAAGAAAGCCTCAAGCTTATCCAGCGTTGGGGACTCCTTCAGGTCTGTACGAGTGAGTATTGGGCGATGGCGCTGACTTGGACGGATAACTCTTACCAGCGGCTAGGAGGTCCAGCTCCTCTGAACCCTTCTCTAACGCTACCCAGGGTTGTTCATGGGGAAGAAGTTCCTGGTTGCGCTTGATACGTTGCCATGCGGCATAGCTTTCGGGAGTGCGAGCGAGATTGGACATTTATTCGACTCGGATGTGTTGTAGGTGATAGTGTGTATGAGATGATGGAGTGGAATCAGTGGATGTTCGGTGAGGTGGTTTGATGTATGGCAGCTCGAAACCTTACGGCTTTTATCAGCACGCTCAGTACAAATATCAAAGCTTCAGCACGTTGCGGTGTGAATGCAGCTGTCAGGTGCTGCCTTGGGTGCTGCAGCGCAAACAAAAGAGGCCAAGGCAAGGTCTCATTGTCAGGCTTGCGGATTGATACGCGTTGCACAGCCTCAGTATTTCCGGAAAGAGAGGGAGAAGACAAAGCTGTAAACAAAGGCGCTGTGCCAATGTGTCAACGGTGCACAGTGGTCGAAGCCAACAGCTTGACGAAACCTATTGTGAGTGTAAACTCGGAGATTCGCACTAAAGTCATCATGCATCATGCATCACGCGTCACGACGTGCATGACAACCCACGTTCTACAATTACTCCGTCGTAATGTTGTCGTGGCTACGAGCATCGACAATTAGGACAGCGCGTACCCACTGGCACTGGCAGAGCCGAGCCATTGTTCTCAACCTCACCAACGGCGACCGGACCGGCTCAATGCACCCGAACACCACGTGCCCCTGTCGGCATGGCGCAAGGCACGGCGACTTTCTTTTTGTTCCGTTCTCTGTGGGTGGCCGAATCCTAGTACAAGCTACCGATATCTAACCATCACTCAGGCTGGAGAAAGAACGGGCAAGCGATCACAGCGACTCGGACAGCACACCGACCTACCCCCATTTCCAGTACTAGTCATACATCTCCTGGCAGTTGCCTGGCGCTCGTCAATCGGCGAACATCTTCGCCGATGTAGAGCCGCCCATGTTAGTACCGGCAATGATGGGGAGTGAGGAAGCTCGAGGTCACGGAGATGCCGCTAGACCAGAACCTGGTGGATACTTGCACGTACCTCGTGTATCAACTAACTATACACGACCCGGTACGCGGGAGGTTAAGCCAGCTCATTTTACTTGCAGTGGGCATTACGAGCGACGGAGGAACAAATCTAATCTTGGGCATTGTGGTGAGTATGTTTGTTCCGTGCTGTTGTTAGCTTTGTCGCTCATTCCGTCGTAAGGAAAGCTGTCGTAGGCCGAGACCTATTCGGGCTTTCCTCACGTTTCCACAAGTCTTAAATCTTCGGTCATCCCACCCACCGCTAGTTCCTACCAGTTGAGCAGTATCATCACTACGCTCCCGTCTCTGCTTGAGGGTTTTCTCTTTAACTGAGCCTTCAATCTAAGTTCTTCCTCCACGGAGACCGTTGGTTCAGAGCCTCCGATAACCTGCTGCCTCGCTATCATGAAGTCTTGTCTTACTGGTGGATAAGGGCTCCAGGGGGGTCACTTGACTTTGCGCCTCGAACTACCCCGAGCATTTCCACTGGCCTCCGCCACTGACTGTCGAACGGTGTGATCAGCCCCTTTATTGTCGTTCCGAAGAATAAGTATTGTCTTGGCGCACAACTGCCTCGGATTTCTATTGTTGTTCCATTACAGGACCCCTTGCATCCCGCAACCTGATCCTGCTGGGTATGCCAGCAAGCGGGTAACGGCCTCAGAGGCAGCTCTTCTATAACTCCGCTACTTATGTCTAGTCATCTTGTGTATACGAAACTGGCTCAAACCGTTTGTTTTGAGTGTGCCGTCTGGAATGCGATGTATTTTAAGCTGTATAGACTGTAATGCGCAAGCTTTGTGCTCAACCGTCCAGCTCTTTGGCGTGTGCGACGAAGTTACGGCTCGGGCGCTCCGTGTGGATGACGGTTGATAATCAATATCACTCAATATTGTCAACTCGTACAGCACACACAACGCGAAGAGTAACACTCTGCGCCAAGATAAACAAATGCTCTATCGAGCGTCCTAAGTACAGCCGGCATCTCATAGAACGGTCACCGGTCTAGGCCATTCGACCATACTACTTGGGTTGCGTTGTATTTCCCCGGTCTTCCTTGTTCTGGGCTCTGGACCCGGTACTACTGGCATCTCCGGGCACAATGCTAGCTGTCTCGACGTATACTACCTACAGACAAGAATCACAAGATGTTTCACTAATGTCGAAGGTGCTGTACGCCATCAGATACCCTTGGGGCTTGTACTCCTGCTGGCAATCGGTCTCTTACACGGTACCTCATATCTGAAGCTATTGCCGCTCTCCAACAGTTCGTCCTTGTAGTCTTTTGGTAATATAAAATAGCGCCTCTGATAATAATCATAAGTATGCCAGAACGGGTAAGAGGGATAGGGACGCTGTGGACAAGAAAGCGGCCAAGAGGCTCAAAGGACGGAGGGAAATGGACGAGGAGGATATTGCGGCTCTGTGGAACCTATTTGTTCCGAAGAGCGAAAACGTCGGAATGAAGAAAGATCGCCTCGAAAAAGTATGTCTCCGTTCTAATTGTCTTCTTCAGGATGAATAACCGTTTTACAGTCGTGCGTTACGCGACAGAGTGGATGGAGACCACCCTCAAATATGCTCTGTCATACGCGACTTCTCGCCACCGTCGTTACCGTGCTGGAGAAGGGCCGGTCTCTCAAATGGGAGGCGGGGTATCTCAACGACAAGGACACATCTGAATCGTTCGTTCGAGCAGTAGCGCTCTGGGTTTCGCGACATACTTGGACGAGAGTGATCTCGGCTTCGATGATACAGTGGGGAGTACTACATCTTTCGGTCTGCAAAAACTTTTCAGCACATCGCTCAAACTAGGCCTCTCGACATTACGTTTACCACCAGGGTGTATTTGTATTATCGATTAGTTCAAAGTGCTATAGGCTTGAACGGACCAACGACATCGAGCGGACTCTACGTATACTGTACAGTATGGACAAATATTACTTTGGGCTATATCTGCGTGCCAGTGCTACACCTATCGCAAATACACACAGCATGCCCCTGACTGTCTCTGCGAAAAGGGATACCACGAGAAACGATCAGACGCTCGTTCTCTGCGTACTGTTGCTGCATCCTCTCGAGTAGCGCTCGTTTCTGTGCAACGACAATTGCCTTTTTACGAACGTATTCGATGAGCTGCAGGTTTTCGGCTTCGAGACGGCGGTTGACTTCTTCCGCGGCCCGAATGTCCGCTTTGCACAACTCCTGGTCGCGTGCCGACTGAAAGGACTGCGCGAGGGACTCCTCGGTCATTTCAGAGAGTTCAAGTCCTCGCTTGAAGAAAGTCTCGATTTTTTCCAGGGTTGGGGACTCCTCCATGTCTGCGCGAGTGAGTGTTGGGCGATGACACTGGCTTGGACGGATAACTCTTACCAGCGCCTAAGAGGTCCAGTTCCTTTGAAGTCTTCTCTAACATTACCCAGGGCTGCTCATGGTGAGGAAGTGCCTGGCTGCGCTTGATACGTTGCCATGCGGCATAGCTTTCGGGAGTACGAGCGAGGTTGGACATTTGTTCGATGTGCTGTAGACGATGAAGTGTATGAGATGATGGGGTGGATGTTCGGTGAGGTGGTTTGATATATGGCAGCTCGAAACCTACGGCTTTTATCAACACGCCCAGTACAAATATCAAAGCTTCGGCACTAAGCAGTGTGAATGTAGTTGTCAGGTGCTGCCTTGGGTGCTGCAGCGCCAACAAAAGAGGACAAGGCGAGGTCTCATTGTTGGGCTTGCGGATCGATACGCGTTACACAGCCACGACTCTTAACGTCTTCGAATCAGTGTTGCTGGAAAGACAGCGAGAAGACAAA
The DNA here is from genome assembly GCA_021525015.1 of Lactarius pseudohatsudake. Taxonomy (NCBI): domain Eukaryota; kingdom Fungi; phylum Basidiomycota; class Agaricomycetes; order Russulales; family Russulaceae; genus Lactarius; species Lactarius pseudohatsudake. The sequence continues at coordinate 3,639 of JAKELH010000494.1, read as the reverse complement.
GCTATAAAAAAGGCGCCATGCCCGTGTGCCAACGGTACACAATGGTCGAAAGGCAACAGCTTGACGAAACTTATTATGAGTGTGGACTCGGGATCAACGGAGATTTACGCTCAAGTTATCATGATGTTTGAAAACTCACGTTCACAATTGCTCCGTCGTAATGTTGTCGTGGCTACGGGCACCAACAATTAGGGTGGCGTACCCAAGCAAGTACCCTAGTAGCTTACCCCGGGCCACGGCGACTGGACCGGCTCAATGCACCCGAACACCAAGCTTTTTTTTGTTCCGTTCTCTGGGGTCACGGTGGTCTTCGAGCTGGATCCCAATCCTACAAGCTACAATCCTTGTGTCTTCCACCTTCCGATATCTAAAGATCTCTGGAGAAGGAACGGGCAAGCGATCACAGCGACTCGGACAGCCTTGCGGACAGCACACCGACCTATCCTCATTTCCAGTACTAGTCATACATCGCTTGGCGCTCGTCAAATCTGCGCCAATGTGGAGCTATTGGTACCGGGAATGATGGGGAGCTTGGTGAGGAAGCTCGAGGTCACGGAGATGCCGCTGGACCAGAACTTGGTGGATACTCTACCGTATTTTTACGTACCTCGTATCAACTAACTATACACGATCCGGTACGCGGGAGGCTAAGCCAACCCATTTTACTTGCAGTGGGCATTACGAGCGGCGGAGGAACAAATATAATCTTAGGCTTTGTGGTGAGTTTGTCTATTCCGCGCTGTTGTTAGCTTTGCAGGTCATTCCGTCGTAAGGGATGCTGTCATAGGCCGAGACCTATTCGGGCTTTCCTCACGTTTCCATAAGTCTTAAATCTTCGGCCATCCCAATCACCGCTGGTTTCTACCAGCTGAGTGGTATCATCACTACGCCCCCGTCTCTGCTTGAGGGTTAACTGAGCCTTCCTCCACGGAGACCGTTGTTCCAGAGCCTCTGATAACCTGCTGCCTCTACACTGACTGTCGAAAGGTGCGATCAGCCCTTTATCGTCGTCCCGTGTCCTCGCTTGGTGGGAATAATTATTGTTTTGGCGCGCAATTGCCTCGGATTTCTATTGTTCAAGTTGTTCCGTTACAGGGCCCTTCATCCCGCAACCTGATTTGGTGGGCGTGCCATAGCAAGCGGGCAGCAGCCTCAGGCAGCTTTTCTATGACTCCGCTACTTTTTCCTACTCATCTTGTGTATACGAAACTGGTTCAAACCGTTTGTGTCTAGGATATGATGTACGTCAAGTTGTATGGGCCGTAAAGCAATACAAGCTTTATCCTCGACCGTTCTAGCTCTCTGGCAAGGCGTGTGCGATAAAGTTGCGGCTCGTACGCTTCGTGTGTATTACGGTGTCAACTTGTACAGTGCACATCTGCCAAGATAAACAAATACAAACGAATATACAAACAAACAAAGACAAAATAACCAAGAGCCGAGAAAAAAAAATCTGCTGTGCGTAGACTGTACTAATCACGCGTCTGCGGAGGTTCTGGCGAGAATCGGAGGAGTCGGGATCTTGGTCGGGATCGTCAGTTCACGTTGTCGATCGGTGCCGCGATTTGGCCGCAAGCCGAGCTTGACCGTGGTGGAAGATTCGAATGTGTATGGGTGGCGTAGATCATACTCATTGCGCCAGGTACCGTCACTGAAAGTACTGAAAGACTGTGAAGAGGTGCGTTCATAGATCTGTGCGACTTCAGGGTGTTCGCTTTCGAGGCGCTCTCGGAATGAAGCCTCTGAGTCCAGCAACCACTCGAAGTCGCGGCAATGGAAACACACGATTTGATATCCGTCCTTCTTTTAAGGAGTTTTCTCTGGTCTTTGAAACTTTGAAATAGGAAGCGCATCTGTGGCACTTATATTGTTCCGCATATACCTGTACAGGATGGCTGGAGAACCATCGCGAGATGTGGAACGACTGTACGACGTCCCATAACGATCCAGACATCGACAGAGGCCCCCGTATACGAAGAGTTCTCAGGGCAGGGAACACAATTGAGTGCCCCCTGTCGGCTGGAAGCAATGCACGTAAAAGGTCTTTCCCAAATTCGCTGGCCACACGAAAGTATTCTGCGCGGCCGAATGCGTGGAAAGACCCAGCCATTGTTCACTGACTACGTTACGTCCACTGGCAACTGATGTTCAGTTGCGCTAGTGGCTAGATATTTTACACGGAATGATAAATAGGAAAACTGGGTGAGGATTCGGGCCACTATGAGTGGCAACCGCTTGCACGGCCCGTAATATCGATTTGCGAATATCGTGAGTCACGATATTCGCAAATCGATATTCGCAAATCGCAACCCAAGCCGTGTAAGTTAGCCTTGAACAAGCTTCACATTTTCGACTGGTTTGTACGCATGGGACACCTGTACTGAAGACTCTAGATCGCTAGCCCGCCCTGCATATATTTGTGCAGTACGGGAGATATCTAGCGCTCAATCCGCTGGCTCCCAAGGACGAGGACAATATCATGGCTGTACTGAAGCAGCAGATCGTGTTAGTTCTATCTGCCTCACCATCACAAGCTCCCTCTTGAAATGTTATTCGCGATCGGGCCATTTTCAGCCTGGAAGACCTCGTTCTTCTCTCTCAGATGGCGTGTAGCTGACCCTGCCCGACGCTTTCGGTGGGGCCCACGCATTCGTTGTCTCTACTCGACTAAGATCGCCTTTCCCACACTCTTTCAGCTTCTTTTTCTTCCAGGAGACTAGACCTTCAGTTCTCGATCCTTCAAGCGATCCTTGGTATTTCTCACCAGAACTGCTCATGAATGTCTCGTCTGGGATGCCTCAACTTCGATTACTCTTTCACACCAGTTCCTTTCCATCGAAAATTACATATTTGTATCATATACACCGCGAGATACACCGAAGCCAGTTGGTAATGAGTAATATACCAGAAAGTTAATTGTCGCCATGGAAAGGTCGCACGTCGAGAAGTTTGGTGGATCTACCAGATGCTCACCTGTGCTACGAGTTGTATCCCGATTCTGATGATCCTGTGCTGTATGTCGAAGAGACTCGCATGAGAATTGACAACGCCCGATAATTGAAATTGTAACACACTCACGACTAACTTACACGCCTCGGTACTTTGTATGACCCTCCCCGCGCTCACACCCACGCCCTGGGTTTCCTCAGCACATCGAGCAGCTCCCCTTCCTCGCTTTCTGCATCTGCGCCGATCTCACTGCGGTACTCCCACCGCGCCGTTCCGGCAAGCTCATCAAGATGCTCTCGATGCGCGCACCGGGTCATCAGGCCGAACTTGGTGCCGCGGTCGTGCACCAAGTTGAACTCGACGTAACGGCCGCGACGGAGGAGCTGCCAGCGCCGCTGGGCGTCCGTGCTCTCCGCGGAGGCGCGGCGCTGGAGGACGGGGAGGTACGAGGGGAGAAATGCGTCTCCGGCGGCGCGCACAAACGCGAAGATGGACTCGGGGGTCCACGGACGGTCGGCGAGGCTCGCGTCGGGGATGCGCTTGTGTGGCGCATCGCAGAGATCGTCGAAGAAGAGCCCGCCGATGCCGCGGGCCTCGCCGCGGTGCGGGATGAAGAAGTACTCGTCGCACCACGCCTTGAAGTGCGTGTACAGCGCTGCGCCGTGCGCGTCGCACGCGGCCTTGAGCTTC
>JAKELH010000493.1:0-56159 GCA_021525015.1 Lactarius pseudohatsudake | reverse complement strand
CAAGCACTAGCTCTTCGCTTCCTATGTCGGTGACCAGGAAGCGCATAGTTCTGTGAATTCCCGTTGTTTCTACGTCGAGATCAATGAAGTGGGTGATAGACCCAGCTTGTTCTCCGTATTATCGATGTTCCATATCCTTTTTGGACGATCCAGTGGTTGTAGTCCTAACCCCATTCGTTTTGCGAACGAGGGTCTTATGAAATTATCGGTGGCTCCGGAGTCTACGAGCCCTTTTATGTCGGCCATGGAGTAACTTGTTCGAATCGAGACTGGGATTCTAAGCGAACGGAAGCGAGTCATGATTACAGAGTTACAATTAATTGCCCTCACCCAGGCCGATGGGTTTAGGCGTCCTGAAAACCCTCCTGACTCCACAAGTCCTGGAAGATGATGTCTTTTACGTCATCCGGTGCTGCTCTCACTCCTTCTATCCAACTCCTAGCTGCTTCTTGGGGGGTGGACGTATTTGCCACTCGGGCGGTCGGAGCTTCTTGACTGTGATAGTCCGTCTCCGTGTACCTAGTTTGATTCATGGGAGGTCTATTCTGTCGTTGCTGTCGACGCGGGGCGGTGCAGTCTCGTGAGAAGTGACCCGGATTGTTACAATTGTAACAGATAACTTCCCTCATGTTACGCCTTTGTCCGCCTCCTCCGTTTTGACTTCCTCCTCCTCGTGGTGAGAACGGGGGGCGGCGTGATTGCGTGTCTCTGGTGAGTACGTCTTCTGCTCCAGCGAGGCGGGCACGGGAACGATCCGCTGAGGTGTCCATGGCGTTTGGGTCGTAGCGAGGAGGTGGGTATCGGGGTGGATTCCACATATTCCCGAAGCCTCGTGGTGGTTGCGAACGCGGCGGGGTTGCTCGTGTTGGGGTGGATAGATTGAGTCGGGCGCGAAGGTGAATGTATTGCTTCTGGCGTCTTAAGGTTGCGGCCTTCCATTCGTCGAAAGTCACTGGGCTGTCGAGTTCGTATACCTTGGTGAACAACTTGCTCGGCAGTCCTGCCGTGAAGCGGTCGATGGTTTGTCGGTCGTTTAGGCGATAGTCGGCCTGTCTTGCCAGTTGTTCGAAGTTGGTGACATACGTGTCGATGTCATCTCCAATCATTTTGATTCCCTTTGCTAGTGCTGCCTGGGCCTGTTCTTGTTCTAGGATGTTGGAGAAACGATCCGAGAACCCGGCTGTGAGGGTGTCCCATAGGAACTCGTCATACCTATCGCGGCCCGTTCGTAATTCGTTGTTGAGCCACCCTAGGAAGCTCAGCGTCCAGTTGCTGACCATTGGTCCTTTGACGAATCCGAGGAATAGCAGGCATCGTCGGTATACGTTCCGGAAGATTGGGGCGTCTGCATTTAACCCCCAGTAAAGGTGCCATTGAGTTAGGTAGGACTCGTACAATGTTCTGTCTCCCGTGAAGACGGTGGGTTTTTCTCCTTCGAGCTTTCCCTCGCCTGGTTGAGCTCCTCCGGGTGGTCCTCCTCCGGGTGGTCCTCCTCCGGGTGGTCCTCCTCCGGGTGGTCCTCCTCCGGGTGGTCTTCCTCCGAGTGGTCCTCCTCTAGGTGGTCCTCCTCCGAAGTCTCCCGGTCCTCCGTAGGGTCGGTGAGGGGGTTGACTTCCTCCTGCTCCTGGCGGAGGGTCAGGGTGGTCTGGTCCCACTGCGCGAAATATAGCTGCTTCGTCGGCGTCCATTCGGTGTCCCGTGGACGGGTTAATAGGCAGGAGGATGGCATTAGCTTCCTTTCTGATACGTCGTACTTCTTCGGTTATGAGTGTTTCCTCCTGCGTGAGGGTAGGGATTGGCGCGGGTTTACCCGCGGAAATCACGCGGGTTTTTGTATGGGTCTTGTAGGGCTTGACAGTGCGGTCCAGGGGCACTTTTTTTTGTGCAATTTGGTGGAGAAATGGCTCAGCTATAGCCTCAACAAGTTTGGAGCCCATAGCACCAAAACTGATGTCACAGCGATGTCACAAATGACCACGGGTCGGAAAAAACCCGTGACCTCATCATGTCACGGGTTTTTGCCTACCCGTGGTCGCTTTTTGTCACACTGTGACATCAATTTCAGTGCTATGGGCTCCAAACTTGTTGAGGCTATAGCTGAGCCATTTCTCCACCAAATTGCACAAAAAAAAGTGCCCCTGGACCGCACTGTCAAGCCCTACAAGACCCATACAAAAACCCGCGTGATTTCCGCGGGTAAACCCGCGCCAATCCCTACGTGAGGGTGACTGTGGCCATTTCTACGGCGGGAGATCGAATGTGGATAGTCTCGGGTTCGTGGATGTGGAGCAACTCAGCTGTTTGGATGACCTCCACTACTTCGGGTTCGTCTTCTTCCTCTTCTGTTTGACTTTCGTCTTCTCCGCTTGTTTCTGAGGGTGCGGGTGTTCTTGGTTCCGAGTTACTGGGTTCTTCTGGTTGCCCGTCGATGTGTCCCCACTGCTCTCTTGTGGGTAAGGCTCGGGCGTCGATGTCGCAATTGTAGTTTCGGCCCGCTGGTCGTACTACGTCCCACCGGTTGTCTATGGGATTCCACGTAATCTCCACCCAGCACGTGTTATCGAAGTTGAACTCAACTGGTCGATATCGGGTTGGTCCCGATGCGAAGTCAACGAAATATCCGGTGTCTCCTCGATATTCCCTCCACCTAGCGGCTCCTAGGAACTGTGTGGGTACGTTGCGGTCTCCTCGTCTTTCGAGGGTGTAGGTTCTGAAGGTAGTCCAACGATCTCGAGTTGTGAACGCCACGGTTGAGAGGATTCTGGTCTTAATGTAACGCCGCCACTGGCGTGAGTCCGACTTGGACGACGAAAGGGCGTTGACTACTCAGCGTGAAGACCTAAGCTAGGTCGATATCGGATACACGGCTCCTTTGCGGCACTGTGACCTCTGTAAGCACTAGGGCTGGATCCACTAGGCGTATTCGATGCGCGACTTGCTCTATAAGAGTCAAGCGAAAGAGAAGGCAGACGACTAAGAGGAGGGAAGGAATAGGACGAATGGTGGCTATTGAAGAAGACCAGAATGGCGTATTCCGGTCTTTGTCCTCCTCTATTTATACATAAGGGGTATGGCTTTAAAGCTCCCCGTGAATCGTGTACTACTAGTAGCGTAAATAGCTCGAACCCTACTACAGCTATCCTAGTAATGAGTCATGCCACATTGGCATGTGATATTGTACTGCTGACTGATGCGAGAAGTCCATGACCTATTACGACTTACTAAGGGAGTCATCACCGCGTAGTAAGCGTCCACTTCCGCAACCGTAACAGTACTGCTGCCCGTCTTCGTCGTCGTATGTTCGCCTGTTGGCCGCCCTCACCTGGTGAAGAAAAACCAGGCGCCCCATTCACTCGCATATTTCTCTCTCGCTCTCGGCGTCGACGTTGACCCATTTGAGCGGGAGTCAATTGACCGTCTTCATTGGATTCTTGAACCACCTCGCCACGACGGGAAGACGATCAAATATGTCAGTAATTTAATTTGGGGCAGAGAGAAAAGCAGCGGGCTCTGTTGCTGTATGTACCTCGCTTTCTCCAGTCACTTCATTTTGAAAACGTAAATTCGCCGTTTCCCTTTCTCGTTGTCGACGACGTCGCTGGGAAAGTTGAGCAGGTGTGAAAGCAGTGTCACAGGTAGATTGGCTAGGAGTGTGTGATATTTGCACGCCGCGTTCCAATACAGATCGTTGCATGTTGGAGGTTGAAGACATTAACGTAGCTGTACAAGGGAACGCCGAGGACGACGTTGGAATACCCCTATGTGTGAGAGATCATATGTCGATTTACGAAAATCCGAAGAAACAGCTTCCATATGAAATATAGTCAACCATACGGCCGAAACCGATTTTTATTCACGCTAAACGCGAAAACACCGAAGGAGACAAACTTGCTGACGCTCGAAGAAAAAGGGAACCAAAGTGAACGTCGCAAGGAAACCACAGAGACGGCCCAGAACACGCTTTATCTCACGTTTCATAGAACTTGAAGACGTGAAACATTGAAGCGTCAGTAAACCAAGGGTAAGGAAGCGTGAATGGAGCGTACCACAACGTAAGACAAAGACAGTGAGGACGTGAACGGCCACAGGCAGAAACATGGGAAGGAGTGAGTGACAAATTGTTTTGGAGAGGTAGAAGGCGGTCCATCATGATTGCAGATAGAACGAAGAATCTCAGAGGACATTGTCAGGAGCCGGAAGATAGCATAAGTCATCCAACGCAATTTGAGCGACATTGTGATCGAATCCGACCAATTCCCCGCTGAAGGAGACAACGCTATTCAACATTGGCTGATGCTGGTCTAACGGCGGCCACATTGCGCGGATGCCTACGGTGCCGCGAATGTTTAGCGTCGTATTCATAGTAGCCCATCGGATAATTGGTTGCACGCTCATTGTGAAAGTGCGAATATCTGGTTGAGTTGCTGAGACCTTTCCCGAGATAGAAAGCCGTGGTGGCGTGCCATGCATTGCGAACGGCGTTGTTATATGAGACACGCGAAAAAGCTGCGTCGAAATTTGATACGGTTAGCAAATGAAAGAGAGAAAGGTTGTTACATACGTGTAAAATATCTCCCATAAGATCGAATTGGTTGTCTCGGCGACTCGGGCTGGTGTCGTGTGTTTGGGGTTGGAAGGAAACAACCTGTAATTGATTGAAGCGCTTACGCGATGTCAAAGGATATACACGTACCTTGGCGTGTATGTCATACGTCCCGACCCGAATTTGTTCGTTTTCGTGTTTCTTCTTATAACAGAGGCTGCAAACGACTTGGATTCGTCTGGCGGGATATGAGCAACACAAGATGGCATCAGGTGTGTCGTGGCCATGACACGGCAATTATGCTTCAGTGATGTAGACAGCAACGGTTTAGGGGGCTCAGTAACGTAGCGCAAAGAATAATGTAGCCCAAATAACGGAACGGCCCGGGAGTGGACGATGCGTGTCGATAGGAGAATCTACGTCAACGGTGACATAGCGTTGACGTGATCTCATTACTTCCGCATTGACTGTTTCGGAATGTCAAATGCGAAGCCTCTACGGGAAGATCAAAACGAGCTACGTAGCGTGACTCCCACGACAGTGTTTGGTACTTGCGACGATACCACCAGAGGAGGAGCCAGAGGGAAATCCAAGGGGCGCTGCGGAATGCAAGGCACAGGAGGCGGACGCAAGCCACGAATTTTGGCGTTAGCATTCTATGTGGAATACGGACAGCAGGCGAACGCGAGCGAACGAATTCTTTGTTGTGCGCGAGAAAACTGTGGGTGATCATGGAGCAGGACTGGTACTAAACCACAAGAATCATATTTTACGATGAAACGTGATACCATATACATGAGTCAGATTCGAGAGAACGCCACCGAACGATATTCATACAATATGTAGAATTCACTTTTGACAAGGGCGGAGACGTACAGATTATGTCGCGTTCAAGAGATGGTTAGTACAGTGCATCAGCGAAAGGCGAGGGAAAGTCAGAAAGAGTTACTGCCCAGGAGAAGGAAGATAGCACAAGTCGTCCAACGCGAGTAGCGCGACATTGGAATCGTATCCGACAAACTGTCCGGAGAAAGAGACGATGCTGTTTGAGACCGGGAGATGCTCGCCTACTGGCGGCCACATTGCGCGAATGCCCAACACAGCACGAACATTTAGCGTGGTGTCCGCCGCAGCCCACCTGATGATTTGGTGCACCGTCATAGTGAAAGTGTCGATATCTTCTTGAGCAGTGGAGACTTTTCCAGAGACAGTCAGTCTTGGTGGAGTGCGATGCAATGCGCGATAGATTTGCGACGACGGCGTCGATCCAGAAGACACACGAAAGAGCTGCGTGTACATTCGTAAGTTCAGCGGACGATGTGGGATCAAAGATTTTAAATACGTGTAAGATATCGCCCATGAGATAAAACTGGGTGTCTCGAAGAACGGGACTGCCGTCGTGCGTTCCTGGTTTAAAGGAAACCACCTGAGGATTGTTGAAGCGTTTATCAGACGTGCCAGAGTGAAAACGTACCTTGGCATGGATGTCGTAAATCCCGACGCGAATTAGGTCGCGTTCGTCTTTCATCTTGTAAGAGAGACTACAAAAGACCACGTTTGCATGCGGCGGATATTCGCATACCAAGATGGCATCGAACGTCACAAACGTCTCGAGACCATGGTGTTTGAGACGTGGGTGTTCCAAAACAGTTCTCGCATCCAGATATGCTGTCCCAGGGTGAGTTGTAGCCATAACACGCCGTTTAAATTTGAGCGATGAAGAGAAAGATGATTTCAGGGGCTTACTAACGTACAGCAGCGCCGAAGGGTATTATAGCCCTCAGTAACGGAATGAAGTGGATCGTAGGAGCCTGTACGTCAATGTTGACGTAGAGTCTTCACATCCGCGTCTTCTATTTTTGATTTTTCCAAATATAAAATTTTCAGCGGGCACAGCAAGAAGAACGCACAATGTCGATTGTACGACAACTTTGAGGTGAAAAGGCCACACATGGCGTCACAAACAAATCAGGGACGCAAGCCTCGCACAATCAGTATTGATGCGTAGCCGCGGACTGCTTGACAATGACAAGGGAAAGCCCCTTTTCGAGCAGGAGGCTAACACAATAGGGGCACTGGCAGCCAAACGCGAGGGACAGGAGGCAGACGCACGCAAACAATTTCGAATGATTCTATGTGTCAGCAAAATGTGTGTCAGCAAATGCATCGTCGATGCTTTATATATTGTATCAAGGGGGTGGCGGGACCGGAATCCCGAACAGGACGTGGGGGGGGAGGGGGGGGGGGGGCCGGTGGCCGCCAATTTTTTTTTGGACCTTCCTAATTGGGAAGTGACAGACTGACAGTTCAGCGCCTGGCGCAAAATGTTGATCCCTGAGCCGAGTGATCCTCATAACGCTCGTAACACGCCACCGGGGGAGGCCAAAAATGTTGTGTTGAAGTCGTTACTAGTAGTAGAGAAATGATAATGAGGAATTGTTTCCAACGCGCACAACAATCCCAACTGAGATTGACAACAAGATGGACAGCAACTCGAATATGGACAACAAAAATGAAAAGTAAGGATATACAATTAATCTAGAAGGCCGATCTGACCAATGTATGCTCGAAATAATGCGTAGAGGGGAAAGGCGATTCGATGGCAGTAGCACGCTCGTCTGCCCTGCCTGTAGAGAAACCGTCCACGTCGGGTTTGGGGGCGAGAAAAACCTTGCGAACCATCGCACATCGAAGGCATGCCAGAAGAAGTCTCAGAAAATACAGTCGAAAGGCCCCAAAACGAATCAAGACCTACATGCGTTCTTCAAGCCTCGCGCACCATTGAACCCACAAATAGTCACCACACCATCGCCAATTCACGCCGATGAGGTCAAGGCAAGGACCAAGGACGTGCCGCGCGAGACAGTCCATGCACCAGACGTATCTTGCAATGACCTGGGAAAGACGTCTGAGCTGCTGGCTACAAAAAGCCCCTGTCGAAAGGGCATTGAACTCCTGAATAGACTTGAAGCCGCTGCAAAACGAATTCCAGCCAGCGTACCTCTTGCGACACCAGCCCACCGACTCAGCGCTTTCTCGGTTGATCCCCACACCTGTGTCGCTAGCCCAGAGGAAGACGATTGGTTGATTTTGAACTCGATGTTGAAGGCCGCATTTGGATGGGGAGAATCGGAGACAAAGGATAATGCGAGGTCGATGCTCAATCGTGGTGAATATGGATTGGATGGTTTCATCCGCTTCTTCAAGTTTTTCGTCTTGGAGCGCGGTCTGGAGGGTGTGATGATTGAGACGAAGGTTGATGCATTGATGCACGAGCTAGACAACCGGTAAGAACAGGACGCGTAAAGCAATGCGAAGAAGCTAACCGATTTGCCAGATACATGCCCCAGCGAGTACCCAACTCGAAAGCCCCTTCCTCAGCTTCTTCGATCGATACCATCTGTGAAACAACCGCGAGTCAGATGGCCAATGGGACAGCACAATCTCCAATCGTGCTCGATGAGGCCTGCGACGATGATGTTGATGTACCTGATCTTGCCAACAACACATGCACGGAGACGCTTTCGGGGGCACTTGTGCCGGAGAGGATGCCACAAGGGATGCCGATGTCCACGTCTTGGCTCACACAGACGAAGCCGAGAGGAAGGCGTTGTGAAGGCGTTGTCATGCGTTTTCCTCCCGGAAAAAATCATCATACATCCTATCCCTTCGGTATTCATAATGAACGCGACGTACCCTGGAACTATTCCTCGACCAATGACATGTTCTCCATCCAGGCAAAGCTATGCCGCAGACCCTTCGTCAGTGAGGGGAACACTTGTCGGGACTGTCATGCACTCACCTCCACACCCCTCTACGTTGGCATCATGGATCGGATCAAGCATGGGGTTAATGAGAACGCCCCACTTGTTTACCATGGAGTCGGCGGCCTTATTGAAGTCGCTAGGCGAAAGTCGGAGCAAGTACGGCAGATACAAATGACAAAGCTAAATACAAGCCGGAAGTTGCTGGGGAAGGCCACCGCTCTTGACAACCACAAGCAGTGGATGATGGCTATTGCGAGTGGGCGAATTGATCGGGTTGCATCGCTGGTACAGGCTGGGCTAAAGCACAAAGCCGGGATCAAAACCCTGATTCTGGAGTACGAACGCGCCGCGGAGAAGTTATATCAGCCGAAGGGTTACACAAACGAAGACATCATGCGATCAATTGTGATGCTCAGACTGGGCGGAACACGTGTCGCAGAATTTGCTCATCGCTCCCTGTCATTGCCGAGTCCCACAACAATCCGGCGCAATACAGTTATGCGTGCTCTCATCGTCTCCCCGTCTGCGCCAACAATTGCCGAGATCAAGGAAAATATCATGTCTTGCTACTCTGGTCTGGCCTCTGTTGGCGAAGATACGAACTCTGGTACTTGCTCAGGCCCTGGTGGATCAAATATTGTACATCAGGTCCTCATGTTCGACGAGCTCGCTATAGAACGACGAATTCGCTGGGACGACTCAAGCAACAAGTTTCTGGGTACTTGTCGCGAACACAACCACCTAATCCCTCTCAACTTCACCTCCGAAAAAGAACTCGAGATTCTCTGCGACGCTATCGATGATGATAAGGTACATCCTGCCAGTGAGGCTACTGTTGCAGGAGTCGGTGTGCTCTCTTCCATCCCTCGTGAATACGCCGTCCGTCCCATCATGTTCTCGGGCACATGCAAGAGAGAAACTGGTCGGCACCATGCGCGCATGATTCAAACAGTCCTCGATGCCGCTTCCAAAGTGAATGTGCGAAAGGCCACCACCTACCGAACAATTTGTATCGCATCGGACGGCGAAGCGAAGCGTGGTGACGCACTCGTAATACTAACCATGTCGTCTCAGTTGTCCATGAGCTCACCGATTTACGAGGAGTTGTCATCGCTCCGGCTCATGAACCACCTAGTTGGCCCTGATGATCTTACGGCCGACAAAGACTTCAAGCACGTATTCAAGCGTCAGAGGAATCTTCTTATGCGCAATAGAGGGGTTTTAATCCAAGGCTTTTGTATCACACCAGCAATGGTTCGGTTACACCTTGAGTCGCACGGAGTTCCCTCACACCGACTCAGGTCCCTACTCAACCCCAACGATAAGCAGGACGTTGTCCTCGCTTACTCACTTCTGAAGGAAATATGGTCGCTCCCTCCACCACCAGCCGGTTCCAGCCCGGCTTTCACTCGAGTTCGAGAGGCGATTAATGTGTATGGAACATTTGCACGTCATCTGGTGATGCCATACGTCTCCGTTGATCTGAATCTCAATGAACAGCTGGTCCATCTGAGCGCAGCCGCACACATGGCCTTTTATCTCTATAGGGACAATCTGGCACGCACACATTTTATGCCGACACAGTCATATGTCGACATCATGATCATGATCAAGAATGTATACTACTGCGTTGCCAAAGCGAAAGTCGACAATCCACGTGGACAGTTCTACCCCATCTTGCTCGGGACTGACCGCCTCGAAAGTTTCTTTGGCTTAATTCGGACCGCAGTCGGCACAGACACGAATGTCGACATTCTGCAGCTCGGAAGTCGTGCGTCCGGACTCACGGAGGTGGCCGCCATTCTTGCAGAGCACCCGGAGTGGGACAATGGTACTCGTCGTCTCACACTCCCTCAGATTATTCAACAGGCTGGAGAAGTCACCTCCAAGATCGATCACATCAGCCCAAAGGACTGGCGTGGCGACGCTTCTGTCGCAGAGGTCAATCTGCACACCTGTTGGCTCCTGGGCTGTAAGGAGGCTGTCAACTACCTCCCCGATGCTGGTCGCGTCTTCGAGCAACTATTTGCAGAGGATTCTGCCGACGTCGATATACTGTCTCCGCTTGGTACCCTACTAGTGAACCTGCGCGACGGTGACGAAGAAGACCTCGACGACTTGAGTCCTGAGCATCCAGACAACCATCCCTCCCCATTCCATTCCACAGAAGATGTGAGGGACGCTCGTGCGTCCCTTTCATATACACATGAAGGTGATTTAGAGGATGCGATGGCCGATGAAATGCCTCGAAACAATATCAATTCCACAGTCTCTATACAGGGCCAGGAAACCTCTAAGGCGAAAGCTCTCCGCCATCGAATGGCCTACAGAAGTAACCGATCATCGACAGATAGATTGAGACGCGTACAAAACATCCCCTGCTTCGCTCCAACAAGTTCTGTCACAGAGCCCAGCTCGATCCCACCTTGCGTCGACATTGAGACTTTGGGGCCTTGTCTTCGCGTTGGGGACCCAGTCGCTTTGCTTGTCCGGTGCGGAACGCTTGTTGTCCTGGCTGTGGCCCAGGTAAATCGGCTTCGTTTCGCGTCTCAAGCCGATCTGGATGAACTCGGCGTTCATCTCCTCGCTGATCCCACAGCCAAGATAGACTGCCAACTACTGCGTCTGGTGCCTGCATCCATTGAAGATGACCCAACCCAGGTGCACGACTGGTGCTGGTCTATGAGCATGGAAGCGACATGCGATAGCGTTCACGGCCAATATATTCACTTACTGAACCCCTCAATTTCTGTGCTAAGACCAGGAAAGCCGACATTCCTCTTCGAAAGTAGTTTTCTCGTCAATCTTTCCTGCAACCTATTTCAAGAACTTCAACCCGAGGACTTCCGGCACCTTCCCGTGGTTAAGTTCTCCGAATTCTTTCCTTATCGCATGTCAGGTACGTCAAGACTTTAACGAGAATTCCCTCCACTGGCGAGACACTCTGATAGTATGCTTACATTCCCATTAGACATGGCTTGTTTCGTGTGTGATGAAAAACAAACTAGCAATACAAATGCGAGTGACCAAGTCGGTGACTGTTCCAGATGTGGACCATCGGTGATTTTGAACTGGAAGAACGGTCAGCGCGTACTTGAACACATGGCGGCGCATATACTGTACGACACTTTGCTTGATACTTCCGAAGAACGCTGTGGCCTGTGTCTCCGTCCAGCTCCAATGTGCCAGCTGTATCTGAGAAAGCCCCGTGGAACCTCGGCGAACGTCTCCGTGGACTACACGAAGTCAAGTTGCATAAATCTTATCCATTTTAACTACGCAACTGCATGCGCGTCCTCTGAGGCCTCGCCTTGTTCAAACGTTCCAGTTTCCTGCCCTCTTTGCCCTGATAAGAGCCCTGCGGTCTGGAAATACAGTCTTCATGCCCACTTTCGAGGGAGACATCGCCTCCGATCTCGTGCCCACTTCCCCACCGTGACTGGCATCAAAGTCTCTTTGTCTCGATCCGAGAAGAATGCCATGCGAAACATCTGGAATTTGCGGTACAAGCTTCCAAAACCCCGCAATCTGAATTCGAAGAAAAAACCTGCTCTCGCCATCTCTGAAGCGCATCGTGCACGGCTCTATCTACCGTAAGTCCCACGTTATACTCAACTTAGTTCTCAAAATTCTCATGTGTTTCAGGAACTCTGCAACCGTCTCTGATGGCGATGACAAGGCCGGCCATTCTAGTCAAGATTCTGGTACAAGCGACGTCGATTCCACTAACGATGGGGCATACATCGAGCAGGAGAATGACGACACCGACGAAGGTATTGACAGTGACGAGGACGACAACGGCATGCAGGATGGTGCAAGTACGTTCTCTTCAAGTTCTTCGTGAAATACCCCTGATCGCTTGTCAGCCCTTCCACCGTCATCTACAGGACCGTCTCGACTCCCCACGCTGAGTCCTACAGCGCATGCAACCACCTTTTCACATCACCGGTCAAGTCACCAGCCATCCCTACCCCTTGGCTTGAATGTAGGGCCTGATGCGGGACGCCTTGAGGACAGTCTCGACTCAGCATTGTCGACTCCTGGACTAGCTCCTGAACCAAATTCCGAGCCAAGCATGCCACCATCACCGCATCCCGAGTCGACCACGCTGCAGATCATTCCTCCTGCCAGTGTATCCCTGTCACCAGGCTCAAGGCCAAGCGCATCACCTCAAGCGTTGCCTGATGCCACTGTTAGTACCCGAGGACGGAGACTGAGAAAGGCGATTGTGCTCACCTTAAACATGTGCAACTGCGGTGTCACCATTACTGAGTCTGAGATCATTTCTGGAACAAATGTTATGAGGTGTCGAGCTCAGGGATGTGAGACCGTATGGGTGCGTTTACTTCTTGTCTTCTGCTGGGGCCGCTCCACCGTTCTTTGTGCTTACCCATACCACCTGCTTAATAGTACCATCGAACGTGCATGGACCACGATTTTGTACCCAAAAACTGGGCCTGTGATAGCTGCACAGCTGGGAATAATCGTCGTCGTCGTCTGTAGTGATAGCGCTTGTCGGGGGTAGCCCCTAACCATTGCCCTAACATATGATATTCCGTGAAAAATATGCACGTGATTCAGAAATACCATTTATGGAAAGAGGGGGGGGGGGGAGGGGGGCCGAAAAGTCCTGAAAAAAAAATTCTGACGTCATGTCAAAAATTCCGGTCCCGCCACCCCCTTGTATTGTATAGACATGCATAACTCTACATCAACACATCCGATAATAATGATTATTTTACCAATGGAAAGCCTACCCTCTCTGCTACAAAATGGGGCCCTCGATCATACAAATATGTAGTAGTTAAAACCCTCTAGAGAGGGTTTTTTGAGGGGTTATTTTCGGACAAGGTGATGCAACAGCTGTAATGATTAGTCATAGCGGAGATTGGTGTTGCATCTCCTTGGTTGGTTTTTTTTTGGTTGTTGCATCACTAGACTAACGACAGTAGCGGAGATAAAGTCGTGACACTAAAAATATCAATCTAGATGCATGGTCCGTGGATCTGCCGCGCGGCCCGCGCGCATATTTACGATCGCACCCGAGAACGAGCTCATGCAGTGTCCATAGAAGAAACTGCTGCGGACGAGCTACTGCTGCTCGACGAGTGCCATCAAATCCGTGATCATCAATGGCCAGCCAAATTCACGGCGGTCCTCCATCATGAGGAGGTCGGACCTGAAGACTGCGCCGGCAGCGGCGATCTTGCGCAGTGCGTCCGGATCGCGTTCGTCCGTCGCGATGAAAAAGGGGTCCCCGGCCTGCGGCGGCGGTAACATGGCCTGCTCTGGATCGGGCTTGGCCCCCTCGATATCACTCTGAAGGTCGGCAAGGACTGCGCGGCCTACCCCCAGGGGTTCCTTCACGTGCCGGACGTGATCCTCAGGTGTCATTCTCAACCCCCACCCCATTCGTACGACTGAGTATCAAAGCGTCAGCGTGTATGCCAGTGGTACTTACAGTCTCCGCGTCGCATGTGTGCTCTCATCCACATACGGCCTCCGGTGCGTTGACGCATACGGGAGGACAGAACCTCGGCAAGGTCGAATACCTTCTGTTGCTGGATGAGTGAATGCACTACAGTGCCCACATATATATGGTGCCCCAGAGATGGAAAAGGAGTAATGCATAGGAAGAAAGAGCGAGCAGAGCAATCAACAACATTAACAACACACACCACCACTAATCCCGCCCACCACCCATTCACGAACCACGACTCACCCCACCACATCTCCACAACTCCCCGAACCAACCAAAATAGGTTCACTCAAGACCCGAAGAAGAAGGCGGACGACGTAGGTAGCGGTCATGACGCTCACCTCAAAACCCCCGCAAACACACTCGCACCTCACGCCAAGCACGCCCCTCCAACTTCAATGCTTGACGAGAAGCCACGCCGTTCCCTCGCGGGGAACGGGGGAGACCTAACGGAGAGACATGGACGCGTATCTACCAGAAAGTGTAGTGCTACATGGGGTAATCTGCCCTCAGGCGCACAAAAATGGATTCAAAAAAATTAAAAATCTATGGCGCCCCAGCTCCTCTGTGAAACGCATGGCACCCTGAAAAGTCGTTTGGAATTACCACTTAGTGACAGAACAGCTACTTACGGGCTTGGTATTGATATGAGTCTCTCCGGCAAGCACGACAACTTGAACGTCAGCATCCACATCATGATAGTCATCTTTGAAACCTCGGATTGACGAGCGTGGAGCGACTTGTCTGAGAGCACCAACAACGATCTTAGCAAGTTCCATTCCAACACTTGAGGGGGATCAGCGTTATGGGAATGTGTACAAAACCTCCCAGCCATGTGCGTTTAGCACCTCATCGACGACGTCATCGTAGTCAAGATTTACATCCCCAATCAGATGGGAATTCTTCAAGACGTATTTGGCGGTGTTCCAGTTCAGCGGGAAACCAATCCTATCTGCAGTTTCAGCTAGATTAATGGAAAGTTCTGTGGGTTCCAGGGGAGGCCAGTGTTCGGCGCTACCGTCGTAGTTGTCCGGTCCGGGGTGGCGTTCCAACCCTCCCCCCCTCTTCTTCATCTCCTCAGGAATGTAGTCGACGCGTGCCTGTGGGGGCAGGCATACCAGTGGTTCTCGATGACGAATAGTGACGGCGTTTTTCTCTTGTTCGTTTCGAAGACGTTTGGGTGACTCGGAGTATGATACGACTGGCGGGGCCAAACCCCACTGCTCGATTCGCTTTCGGGATCTTGACCATACAGGCGCAGGTATTCCGAGGCGGTGATGACCGGTTGCCGACTGCGGAGATGTGTAATATTCACAATACTGTACTGCCATCACCCAATATACGACCGACATCATCTTCTCAAGGGAGTTGCTCCGGAGTTTCAATTTAGCGTGCCAGTACTGGCCTCCGTTCCGATTTTCGGCGAAACCACAACTTGTCTAACTTACAAGCCATACTGCTGCCATAGCAATCATCTACAGTAGCTGCCTCTGGAATAGCACGCAGTACAGTGCACATACTGAAAGAGCCTTCTCTCAATGTCTTAAGTTTGTTTCCAAACAGCTGCTTGGTCGACGGTTTTCCCTGTTTATAACATCATGATCAACTGCGGGATCACGGGATCACCAGAAGCCAGTGCGAAGTTACCTAGACGCCAGACCCACACGGTCACACGTACTCAAAACCCCGAAAGCATTCTCTACGACTCTTGCATCTCTAATATGGCCCATACCCATGACATGGAGCACCAACAAACGACACTGAATTCGTGCGTCACAGGCCACTTGTCCCGTAGTTGTCCCGTCATTGATCCACTAGTCCAGTCCAGGTCCTCCTGGATCAGAAAAATCTGGAATGCAGTGCGTCAATCCTCTCTTTACTTTGTAGTGATGCTGGATGCAAATTCGTCTTTGGACAGTACTCAGACCACCGATCCGCAGGGACGCCAACCCCAAGTAGTGTGTGTTGAGGTGACTGGTATGTACTTAAATCCTGACGCGTTCGAATCTGGGTAGATGTTTCATCTCCTTGTCAGTCCTCCGAGCGCACAATGTTCCCCATATCAAGAATCGGTTTGGAGGAAAAACGCGGTTCTATGTCACTATAGCTTATAAGACGATAATGAAGAAGACGGAAGGTGTTCAGATAGAGGGACAGACACTTCAATGGGACCAGAAACTCGATGCCTTCAAGTTGTAGTGAATCCGTTTTCTAATCCTCTCTCCGCTGAGGGCACTTTCCAGTTTTGCACAACCCCCGTCTTCGTGTCTTACACTGTGTCTTTATGCTAAGTCGTTGGCGCGCCGCGATATCCTTATTGGAAAGTATGAGATACCTGTTGAACCTCAGATTAGTTCGTCTTCTATTTTGAAACCTCGATCATTTGACTGGCTGGACATCTCGTTTTTAGATGTCCCTTTTGTTCTCAGCAATGGTGATGGACAAGCTGGACAGTCGACGCAGGCTGTTACACTCGACTTAACAATCTCAGTGTCAATGAAGTCAATAGACGAGATCCGTCCGATCTTGACCACAGATCTCGTAGTAACCCAAGTAAGTTACATGGACCAGTCTCCTGCTGAGAAAGTACTAAGCATATGGCCCAGGCGCCCTTGGACCCGTGCACGTGCATCTTAAGTGCTTGTGTTTTATGTCTTTCTGTCCTCGGTAGGCTCGCCTAATAGCATGTTCTGAGTGTATGTGCCTTCCAATGGGTTGTAGCTCCTATATGTGTATGCGAGATGAGTCACCGCCCACACCTCTCCAATGTACAGCATATTTTTGCGTCTCGGTGAAGTGGCCAGCGAAATTGTACCATACATTCAGGATGGGGCCGCGTATCCCACGAATAAGTTTACGATGGGCTGGTCTGGTGCGTTCGATTCCCATTCGATGTTGAGGTACAGGCTCCCGTGGTCGCGCTCCCAGCTCAAGTTTTGGCTCCGGTGAGCTGATTGTCACGTGAATCACCTGAGTCGTTCTAGCACGGATAAGCTTCAGCGCGCCTACACTCTCCGTGTTGTGCATGCACTCGAAGAGTGCGAGAGTAGCGGGGGTTCACGTCGAGGCCTCAAACTTATTGGACGAGAGGGGGGGAACGGCCCGGTGCGGGCCCACTGGTACGATTTGCCAGGGACCAGGGACCGACGGCAGCGAGCGGCACGCCACCTGCATGGCATCTGATGGCATTGTTATTGCTGTGAAAGTTGCGTTCGAATCGCAGATTTCCCATGCGCCACTGGCAGCGCCAGTCCACACTCCCGTCGATCTCGTCATTTCACTTTCTTGCTTGTCAGGGTTGTTGTCAGGTCTAAATTTCTGCCGATTGTGAACATGTAAACCTAGTTATCTTAACATTGAAACGTTCGCACCGACACCGAATGACGAATGAGCGGGACAAAGATGATGCGGCATTTATTGAACAGGTAAGTCGCTTAACAATCGAAACCTCCGCTTCAGAATGCAAGCAAGGTCCGCGTCGCCACAACCGACACCGAATGACGAAAGAGCGGGACAGAGATGATGCGGATGTGGCATATGATGCGGCATTTACTGAGCCAGAGTAAGTCGCTTACCAGAGGTGGTGCTTACAAACCCACTGGGCTGACATATCGGAAGCAAACGCAAGGGCAAAACGGCAATACGACGAAAGGAGTCGTTCTCATGGCTGAGCTCGAGGTTATAAATCTATACAATAATTAGGCATCGCTTTGTCACGGAGTTGTCGGGCTCCGAACCTTTTTTCCCGCTCGCTTGCTTCATCGATTTATGCGTGTTACGCTTTCTTTTTTCACCCACTGTGAGCATTCCTATTCTTTTCTTCGTCCCCTTTTTTTTTCGGAAACGCAGTGTCTCATGCAGGGCGACAGCGAGCATCGGCGGGAATCAATCCAGCCACTTCGGAGTCTGCGTTCCAAGCGGTTCCCCAAACGATCACATGTCCTCACATGACCGAGCTCTTGCTGCTGCATTGCGGTTTTGCTTTGCGGTTCTCACCGATGGCTTTCCCGTTCTATGTAGACTTCCCATCATATGCATTTGGTGTTCTCACATGCCATGCTCGCGCTGCTCGACTGACAACAGTGGTCCATTGTCCCACGCGCCGTCCGCTGTCACGTTGACGATATACTGTCTCCAATCCCCCTGTGCGGTGCAACAGGAAGTGTGTTGTCACGTGCAATGCATTACTCCTGTTCCGGGCCCCTCTGGATGTATGCTTTCCGACCTCCCCTTCCGGTCTCTGCTACGTTCTCATGCCGTCTGCCAGGTCGATTGGACAACAAAGAGTGACGATTGGTGCATCAGGGGCTGAAAAATGTGTCTGAATATATGACATTGACTTTTACATCGGATGCCACGAACCAGGTTACCCCTTCCTGCGGAGATCAGCACAATGCTGATGGAGCTGGATGTTGTTCCACCCCAGCCATCCAAGCACCCCGGGCTTGACCCCGGGGTAGCATTGGCAGAGTCGGATCTCAGAATGCCACCATTTCTGAAGGGTCACGCAGTTGAGGAAAGCAGGGGTCAGTCCTCTGCAATTTCGAAAAAACGAGGTCCTCCCTTTTCTTTTCCGTTTTTTTTTTGCCAGATGTCGCTCTTATTGCCTGCTTTCTACAGGGTAACGAATCACATTATTTAGGAAGGACGGTATCCGAACGGCGCGCTGGCTGTGGGTAGTGTCAACAACGGCGGCGGAGGGGGAGGAGGCGGGATGACGGAGGATGCAATGCGCGCGCTGAACAACATGCTATGGACAGCGTACCTTATGATGGTCGAGAACGACGGGCTGAACGAACGGCAGCTGCGCGAGTACGCCCGGGTGGACGGCTGGCTGCGCGCGTTCTGGTTCGAGGAGGGCGGTGCGTCGTGCGCACGTCTCGCAATTCGCGACGACGCGTGGCCGCCGAACAACGACTTCCGTGCAGTCACCATGTGGCTCCTCTGGTTCCTCCGGCGGCTGGGTGCGTCCCATCCCCCTCCCCTCCTCGATGCGCACAACTGACACTTTCATTTTTTTTTCATCACCCGCCCAACTCTACCCCTCAACTCTTTCCGTCCACTCGGAACTCCTCGACATCCACATGCCCCCTCCCTGTTTTATTTTTGTTCTTCATTGGGGCACATGTTAACGGCGCGTCTCTCTGCAACACTAAGATGACTACTTTGTGCTGGACGAAGCAGAATTGAGCAACGCGACTACCATATTGAAGTTGTTGGCCCTTGGTGCACATGAGGTATGTCGTGCTTACAAGGTCCATCTTTCGCTTACGATGTCTTCTCTCCCCTCTTTTCTCTTCCTTCTCTTTTTCCACTGCCACTCGGTGACACACTGTTTCCGTTGGGCTACTCGCGCCTGGGTCCGCCGAGCACACTATACCAGGGTTCTGGGTCTCTTGATGCGTGTTGTTTTGTGTGTGCTTATGTGCGTCTATCTATGTATGGCGAGAGCCGGGGCTCTCAAGATTGCCAACAAACAAATGTTGCTGTCGTCGACCCATATACCGCTGACGGCTTTTCCTCTTTCGTCTTTTGCCATATCATCGGGTCATCTTACCTTGCTCCCCCGTTCTCCCTTGACCGGTTTATTTTCCACCCCTCCACCCCTTTCCGCATTGGCTCGCCAAGCACCGGGTGGGCTCTTCACTTACGAACCCTCAACATGGCTCCTGTTGCCTGCAGGGGAAGGCCCAGATTGAGTTCATTGCCTCCATTTGAGACGAAATATACAAGTCGTTCTCAGGCAACAGTGCGCAGGCAAACAAATTTCGTCTCCGTCCTCGCCGTTACAATAAAGTGTTTGCATTTACCTCTATACCTTCTTACCCTCGCGTAAGCGAGGAATGCGAACCCGTCTCTTTTTGTGAATTCCTCAAAAATCGTCTACACATTCGCCCCTCCCACGTTGAGAGCGATCACTACTTTCGTGCCGTGTTGCTGTTTCAAAAGTGGACTGTCGACATGTGGGCCGCAGCAGCAGACTCTCGCCTTGACTGGATCCAGCACTTAACATTGCCAGGTCCCGTTCCACGAGCTCGACTACTGCAAAGATTTTCGTGTCAGGGACAGTCTTCGAAGTTGAACACCACATTCACACTTTTTCTGTTATAATGTCGCCTCCGCAAACAAATCAGGACATTTGACTGTACATGAGTTTGTTAACCTCGACTCCACATGACGCTACTCACTACAACATCTTCCTGCCAAATACAGCATTGTGTCCTTCACAGGTGACTGAACAGCGAACTGATTGTCGCCGTTGACGACATATTTATTCTGCCATGTCACCCTAATTTGCCTCGCGAGCCTCCCACACTTCCTACCAATGATGTCAACCATTCCGACGTCACCTTGCAATCCTTCGGATGAGTCGAACATCAAGGCGATATACGTAGTCATACTTTTATCGTCTCTGCTTACTGTACTCTAAAATCCTACCTTCTCATTTAAGTTGAGACCACGCCCCCTCCGCACCAGCTAAGCACCTGAAAGCTTTTGTAGCAAAGCGAATTTGGCATGATTACATTCAGAATCCGAAAGCTTTCATGAATGACGGCCCCTTGGGGCCGTCGTGAATTGCTAGTGCATTCCTAGGAGCCCTTCGAACGACAACACATTACCTTACCGCTACAGCTCCTCTCACGCCTCATCCTCACTCCAGTCATGTCGTCGGCTCTTTTCCGGCCCCTCCGCGTCGGGACTACCGACCTTCAGCACCGCGTCGTGATGGCTCCTTTGACACGCTACCGCGCGAACAAGGACCACGTCCACGGTGAACTTGCCAAGACGTACTACGCGCAGCGTTCAAGCGTACCTGGAACCCTCATCATATCAGAGGCCACTTTTATCGCCCCTCAGGCGGGGGGATATGCGAACGTACCGGGTATCTGGAGCGACGCGCAGATTGCTGGATGGAAAAAGGTTTGTGTCTGCCCACGTCCCCCGACTACTGTGTGCACTGAATTCACCACATAAAGACCACGGACGCTGTCCACGCCAACGGTTCTTACATCTTCTGCCAACTTTGGGCCCTTGGACGTACTGCCGATCCTGCCATCCTCGAGCAGGAAGGTGGATTCGATGTCGTCGCCCCCAGCCCTATTTCCCTCGGTGGTGACAGAGTTGTTCCGCGCGAACTTACGACTGCGGAGATCAAAGAATATGCTCAGCTGTACTCGAAGGCAGCAAGCAACGCCATCGCGGCGGGTTTCGACGGCGTGGAGATACACGGAGCCAACGGCTACATTGTAGACCAGTTTTTGCAGACGATGACAAATGAACGGACGGACGAGTATGGAGGATCTGTAGACAACCGTGTGCGCTTCCCTCTCGAGGTGATCAACGCAGTTGTGGAGAGTATTGGTGCGGAAAGGACAGCCGTCCGCATCAGCCCATGGTCCACATTTCAGAGTGAGAAATACCCACCTCGTAGTTGTTTCTGAGCTTCTAATGCGGATTTATAGGCATGGGTATGAAGGATCCGCTCCCTACTTTCACCACCTTCATTGAACGCATCCGTGATGCGCACTCGAACTTCGCATACATTCACGTCGTTGAGCCACATGTTGATGGCGTCAACGACGACGAAGCCGTCACGGATGAAAACCGTGCTCAATCAAACGAGGTATTGCGGAATATCTGGGGCGATCGCCCTTACATTGCGGCAGGTGGCATGGACGGTGCTGCTGCAATCAACATAGCGGAGAAGCACGGAGGTTTGGTCGCATTTGGTCGCCACTTCATTTCAAACGTGAGTCGTATTTTTGACTGTTAGTGAGGCCATTTCTCAGACCACATCATAGCCCGATCTTCCTTTGCGCCTGAAGGAAGGACTTTCTCTGACGCAATATGACCGCGATACATTCTACGCTAGGGAGGCTGCGGCTGGATATATAGATTATCCGTTCGCCAACAACGCTGTCGCTCTGCAGGCATAGCGATGTGGATGGCTGAGTGATAGAGTGACTTGGACACATGGAAATGGAATACGCTGTACTTTATAATATAATGCGCAAGCTAATTGTGGTTGTAGTCGAAGGCAATCTTGATGTTGCCGCTAGTGCTCGCCATAGAAGGAAGTGGTAAGGATATGGAACTTGCCAGGCTGCTTGCCAGTGTACGCCTGACGATCGTGTCCATGGCTTTAAATCACAATGGTTAAAAAATCCCTTTTTCTGCCGTTAGTCGAGGTAGCATAGTACAAAATCGGACGCTGTTTGTGTTGGTACATGAGACTGCACACAAGCGAGAAGTGCGGCCAACCAAGAAGGGTCCGGCCGGAGCCGGGAGCTCCCCAAAATGCTTCACACGCACTTCTCACGCACGACGTCGGCTTCAAACCACCTTATGTTCTCGTCTGACTATATGCATATACACTTCATAAGTAGTTTTCAACCAACCGACCTTTTATTTACGGGGCCAGAAATCCTCTGTTTGGAATGGAGTCAACACGTGACAGAGCCAGAGGTACAAAGTGAGTGAGGCAATGACGACCCGTACCGCGTACCGTGCAACGCATTGGCGCAGGCACGCGAGCCACGTTCATAATGTTTCGTTGGGAGCGAGGTTGGGGGCTTCCACCCTTTTCTTCCGCCACCCCCGGCCCACTGCGGTTCCCGCCTCTGACTATCATAGCTGAATCGTCGTTGTCAGTGGCCGCATGTTCGATCGCTTCCACCACCTTTCCGACCTTGCAGGACTGCTGCTGAGGATAACCTCCGACCCTCCTTGTAAGGTGTCGTCGAGAGGCCGACTAGGGCGTCAATCTCATGTCGTTCGGTGCGGGGCTCTTTTTTTTCTTTGATCCATTCGGTGCGGGGCTCCAGCCACAGGTCAATATCAAAGTCACGCTGTTCGTTGCGCGCTTCCTTGGGCGGTCGCGCGTCTTGCTAGTGCTGGCAAATGATCAGATGGACCCATGATCAGAGCCGATTGAACCCTCACGGTTTACTACCGCGCCTACGACTCGGAACGCCTTACACGGAGATGCGCCGAGGTTGCGCCAAACCAAATCTAGGGTTCTGAACTTCTGGCCATGACTTATCACTTCTCCATACCCCTGCGAGTTGCCACATTCAAGACTTCCTGTTCGTTTGTGGTTTGTGACCGCCCACTCTCCAAATCTTCTTTCCCCTGGCGACGGGCCAGCGTCCAAGGGCGACCACGTCCTATAGTGGAGATCGAAGTCGCCTACGACTAGCGTAGGTGTGACTCCTTCGATGTTGAGCGCGAGCCTCAAGCACTGACGGGTCACCCACATCGTTGTTGGAGTTGATGATCCACGCACAAGTCAACGACTCTTAATTCAGGCTACTATTACTGTGGCTCTACTAACAGGCCTCCCTGAATCCATGCATGTCCTCAGCACCGGGGGTGGTCAGTTCGTTTTCCAGGGGTCCTTCTTTCTGATGCCGTTCTTTCTGATGCTGTAAGTCTGTAACAATTGCCTGCTTGGCGCTCTCTGATCTGTTCACCCCGCCAAAGTCCCGAACCAGGTCTCCTAAATTAGAAGAACTCATCCAGTCAAAATTTTACTTCCTCCTTTGGGTCTCTCAGGCTTGTACTTTCTCGAATGTGTATTACCACAAGCGGGTCTTGTCCGTCAACACTCGAAAGGGAGTGCATCTCAAACACAGTTGAGCCTATAAGAAAGGCCACGTTTCGCGCTTACCCTGTAAGCGCTAATGTTTTCCATCAGATATACCTTTGACGCTTCGGTATCACGAACTGACTGGAGTGACATGGGAGATCAAGAGCGTTCATGATATCAAGCATTCTTGGATTCGCCAGTATGCGGTCAAACGCTCGACGACAAACGCAGCTTTCTGTCGCGCACAGGCAAGCTGTTGTGTCTGAATGATTGAGATCCTCATGGAGCTGCTTCAGAGCTGCGCAACTTGTACTCCAGTATGATGGAAATTCCCGTAATGGTGGGGTATGTCATCGTGACTCGCTTGGTAATTTTGAACTAACGCCCGACTCGATAGATAACCTGATAACCCAGTAGGCAACCCGACGAAGCTCTCCCCGCTGCCAGCTAATGTCACGCTCTGGGTTATCTTAAGTCTAGTCAGATGGTCACACTCGCTTCTTGCAACCGATGTGGAGATAGCGGGTCGTCGAATCAAATCCCCAATTTCGCTGCAAACTATACCAACGCGTAGAATTCGAATGTCGGGCCAAGACCTGTACTTGATTATCACCCCTCTTTGACCTTTGTAGTATTGTGCACCCGACGAACCCGAATCAGGGTACAGAGTTGAGAGTCCTGACCAAGTTGAGAACAGTGATGGTCCCGCCATGATGCATGAAGCTTCAATGAGGTTTCCGATTCTTCCTATCCTTCAGTGCACCACGCATCCGTAACCTGTCACTACAATAAGCGGCAACACTTTGCTTACGATAACTCGTTCGACGGTTACTTTACGTAACAGATCCTAGCTCGTGCGGGGCAACGCAGCATGAAGACCGTACTGTTTTATTTACTTTGTCCCTAGATTAAGTTGTCGGTGACACCGATTTACCGGAAATACCCTAAATGTGTTGTGCTAACTACTGAGATGGGGCCCTAGGAAATAATCCGGAAGAGTACGAACACGGCCAAAAGTCCTGTAGGCTATATCAACATAGGATCCACGGTGCAAAAGCCATGATTGACGCGGATAGTTCGAAATTACACTTGAACGGACGTTGCCCAGCGAATTGGAATTTGCAAGTTCCAAAGGTCGTTTTCCACGCCCCCATCTTTACCTTTGCTGGCCTTTATCTGCGCAGGGAGCGGCGACCCGGCTGCCAACCACCGCCGATGCCAGTCTAGTTGATACATCAATTTTTCGTAATGAATCCGATCAAAACGGCGAGTTCTGACCTTCCAAGCCCGGGAACTCGTCTCTGTAGAAGTCCAGAAGATGTCTTACAGTAGCGTGCACTGCGTCGGTCCGAGATTTTTCAGCAGGCTCAGAGTCACCCGAGATTCTTTTAGCGAGGGTCGTTGGGTTAGAAACATCTTCCACAGGAAATCGTTGGTTATCGAAGGTGAAGGTACCTATTAGATGATCAGTTGACCAAACTGAGGCGACTTAAACAGTCAACAGAAGCGTACGAGGCTTCCACATCTGAAGGTCGATACAATGCCGATAGAGTTCTGCGCAGCCAAATTGCTCCCGCGTAGGGGTAATCGCCCCATTCACGATGTCCAATCTCCGTTCACACGCCTTCTCCGAGGCATTCTTGAAGTTGATTATGAACGGTTTCGTGTTCGTGACGAGAACATCGAATATTCCAGGCCCACCGTGAACCACGCCGGCGTCGTGAATCCTTTTAATCGCGTTGATAACATTTGCCCTGAAGCGACGAAGCTGTGAGTCATTGCACCGCTGGACCGCGAACGAGAAGGCGCACCTCAGAGCAAGTGGTACATCGCCTTGGGTGTCGTAAATGGAACGGATGGGCCTGCCGCTGTACTCAAGGACTAAGCAGCCGAAGGTCTGAGACTCGGAATGGCTGTAAAAATATCCAAAGCACTTGGGGATGCACTCTCCCTGCAATTTGTGGAGTTTCTGGTAGAAAGAGAGCTCCTTCTTGAGCGTATTGACGGTATCGGTGGAAGTCCCTAGCTTTGCAACCACGTCGAATGTGCCCCGGGAAGA
This sequence comes from Lactarius pseudohatsudake, assembly GCA_021525015.1. Classification (NCBI taxonomy): domain Eukaryota; kingdom Fungi; phylum Basidiomycota; class Agaricomycetes; order Russulales; family Russulaceae; genus Lactarius; species Lactarius pseudohatsudake. The sequence continues at coordinate 30,722 of JAKELH010000493.1, read as the reverse complement.
GGAGAGGGTGCCACGCATGATGGACTGGCCTCTGAGCCAAGATGTTTCCTTGAGTGTGAACGACGGACCTGTCGCTTTGTGTGTTTCGTAGGCCCGGAGTGTGCGATGCTCATAGTTGCGTGGACCCACTGCAGATGGAGGCATCGTCAAGATTAGGATAGACATTATAGCGGGATTGTGGGATGAATTGGCGGGATTGTGAAGAAAGGTTGGTTTTATAGTATGTGTACGCCTCATTTCGTTATTATTCATGCTCCCGGAAGACGGAACTGAGGTCTTAAGGTTGAATGGCCGTTTAGGACAAGCGCACGAGGTCTAGGACGCTGATTTTACCAGAGGCCGTTTTTGGGAATATGATAATGAAAGTTAATGATCGTTCCCTGAGTATGGCTGTACAGAGAGCCAGGGAAAATTTTCATTGACACCGTCGTACGTGCGGGTGGGATTGGTCACGATGTATACATCAGGCATGATGCATGATGAGCTGCGTACAGTTAGAGGCAACACACTTGTCGCATAGCAATTTGAACCGGCGCGCAGAACTCTAGTGCCGATCTGTAACTGACCGACCGTGCTTTGAGTCTAAAGCTTGTCAAGACAGGGCACATGAGATAGATCAGGACTTGTCGGTGTCGACGCCAGCACGTCACCATCACTGGCTGAGGTGATAACAAGGCCCTGCCTGCCGCACCGAGAAGCCCAGACGAGAGTCAGCCGAGTACGGAGATTGAAACCGTTGTGTGGAAGCTGCAAGGGAAGCCGCCAGTGCAAAACTCATGACCGAACACCTTGCCGAACACGTGCCCGAGTTCCGTGCCTCAAACGGTGCTTTTCTGTTAGGGACCGAAACCGGGACTCAGGAAACTGATATCTTATACGTTTCATAACTCTGGGAAAAAAAAAGGTGGTCGGGAATTTACGACGGGAGAAAACCAGGGAGAAATGCCGAGACTTACCATGTTCTTGTTTTGTAGGAACGAACAATTACAGTACTATGGACTTATTTAAATCTCAGATAACCACGTTATCATCATCTCACCCCAGCCACTCAAGTTTTTTTTTCGGGGCTCCGCTTGGACAGTTGGACTACGAGAGATCATTACTAAGTGGTCTAAGTGGTGTAGACGTGCAGATGCATGTCCTTGTGCATGTCCACACCACATTCGAGATATGGATATTTGGCGGATCATAGGCTGATACCAGGCCTGATACTCAAGCTGATACTACACGCTGCACTGGCCAAGGCACTGGCAGGACAACAAGTAAAAGGTTCGGCACAGAGTGATTGCTAGACGTTGTATGGTGCAAGACAAGGTACAAGAAGATATATTTACAGTAAGCTGTACTGTACTAGACTACTAGTACATGAAAAGAGAAATGGAGTTCAATACCAAGCTCAATACCCTGGCCCTCCTCCGAGTCATCGACACTTGCTTAGGGCTACAACGGGAAGGATGACAAGAAAGTGTACTGGGAGTCAGTAATAGACTGCTCGGTTAGAATATCGCGCACCTTAGACAAAAAATATGGGCAGAGGGAATAGACGGTATGGGAGGCTCCAGGGAAAATGGCTAGCGACGGGCTACCACTTGGGCTACCAACCCTGAGGCCTGAGTTCAAAGTTCAAACGACACATGGTCGGTCACAATAGGGTACGAATGATCAGTACAGGACTGTAATTATCGTCCGCAGCAGCTATCACATAGTCCCGATTACAAAGTAATTTTCAGTCTAGTGCTTGGTCTAGTGGCACCGCCGCACCGAGTAAGGCCGATTTAATCGGCTATTGGATCTGTGATCGCGGAGTTTCGAATTTTGTTTCGCGAAATCGGTGCTCACTCCTGCCAGTGCTTGCCATACCGATTCCACCAAGAACACTGTCTGCTCTACTTGCACAACACAAACAACTCACGAACCGCACCAGCAAGCGCCGACTTTCCCGCACCACCAATTACTGCATAAATTACCTGAGTCAGCAGGCGCTGTGCCACCCCGACCTGACGCTCGAGCCAGGAGACTTCGCGAGGCGCAACCGTAAGGTGGATCGCGTTGGGCAGACTCACGCCTGTTGCGATTTCGACACGGCTTGGGACTACAATGCGAGGAGCTGGTTGGATTGGTATTATTTTCTAAAGGCTAAAGGAGACCCGCATGTCCGGCGACCTCTAAATCATGGTTGTACCAGCAACACCCAACCTCGACTTTGACTGAACCACGGCATTGCTTCGTCACCCAGCGCTCTTCCATGCGATGGCGGCGTTTAGCGAAGTTCCAGTGTGTGTGCCAGTGCGACTCGTGTGAATAATCTATATACAGTATGGGACCATGCTGCCCGATTTGGGTGTATCGTCACCATCCAGCGACACGATGTACTATGTACGCCTTGATATGCACAATGCATCGCCTTCCAGCTGATGATGATGTTGATTCATTGATGCCCTGATCTCAACGGGACCCATATGTCTGTTTCATTCCGGCGCCACGCGCAGATTCAATACATTAGGCCTCTCAGAGTTACTCACGGCGGATCTCCCCCCGGCGGCGATTGTATGGCTCGACATGTGCGCTCTAGTTCCGCAGCGGGTCTAGTGACCTCGGCCAAACCCGTGGTGGGGTCGAGCTCGCTCGTTAAAGCGTACAGAGCAGATCTCGACTTTCGTTCAGTTCCGCGCGTTGGATTACGGGATGGAGAACTGCGCATGGAACTGCGGCGTCGTGCTGCGCATCCCGGAGTACAGGTCGGACACGGTGGAAATCTCAGAGTTACAGTAGACCAAGTGGGAGCAATGACTGGCGACTATTCTCGTCACTGTACGGCATGCTACTGGTACATCACAACACATCTTAGAACCCCATTTATTGCGACCGAGCTTCTCACCTCAACAATAATGCACAGTACCGCTCCTACGCCTCAACCTCCTACCTATCCTTCAGCACTCTTTCAAATACGTATGTGGGCTGTTTTCGTTGGGGAACAGGGACGGTGCAAACTGATGCACTGGGCAGTGCAGCAATCACTCTGATTGCCATTACAAAGTTCAGCTGGTATTTCTTCTGTGACTAACCCCAAATGCCGTGGCCATTGGTTGACACTCAGACTCTCGTGTTGTTATTAATACAGCTACTTGCGCCTTGATTATCGAACCCTAACTCGCGCTCGCCCGCGAGCAATGTGACGGCTTCTGGGAAGCGGGGTGAGATGTCAGCCTTGAACGGGACAGGACGGCTGTTGGAAGCCGAAACCGCGCAGTCGCAGTCAGCTACGAAGATCCGAGAACCGGAGGACACTCACACAAGAACTCCGTCTTCTACCCATCCGTCCACGTCAATCGGGATCACATTCCCGTGCTCGTCCTTCCCAGGTTCGATATTACACGCCCAGAGCACCATCGCGATGTCTATGAAGAGCGAATTGTTCGAAAAGTGCCTTCCTGGACAAATCCGTCGTCCGAAGCCGTACGAAACATGACCTTCCTCCTTTGTATCGGCTGGACACGGGGCAACCTCGCCGTTGACATCCAAAAACCTGGCCGGATTGAAGTGTGCGGCGTCTGCGCCATAGATTGTGGGATCGCGGTTGAGGTGCCAAACGTTGGCTATCATGGTGGAACCCTTGGGAATGAACATGCCATTATACCAGTCGTCCTCAGTCGAGCGGTGTGGGAGACCAAGAGGGTCCAAGGGTCGCCAGCGCAGTATTTCTTTAACCATGGCGCGGATGTAGGGTAGGTGCTGAAAGTCAGAAAATGTTGGAATACGTGTTCGCCCAACTATAGAGTCGAGCTCTGCTTGAGCACGTCTCTGTACGTCCGGATAGGTGACCATTGCGAGCATCCACCATGCCATGGCCACGGCCGATGTGTCCGAACCTCCCGCGCTGATGCTCACTCTGAGTGACAATCTTGAATCTCGGAGAGTAAATGCACATACTATGTCAATCCCGCGAGCCAAGCACCCTCACGTTCAGACAACCCATACCGGTCAGCGTCCTTAATCCAATTCCCTACGAGACTTGGGCTGTCTATACCCTTCAACTGACGTGGAGTTAGCCATAGTGTTGGCTGCATGAGGAATAGAACGGACCAGCTTTTCGCGGACATTATTGAATAGGCCCACGAACATCGTTGAATCTTTCTCGTGCCAATACTCTGCGTCGCGTTTCCATTTGGCAAACCTACAAGGTGATCGCTGTGAATTTAGAATCGATTATTTGCTTTGTCCATAAACCGCCCCACCTTCTCGGAATATGCATCATCCACGGAAGGAATTCCACCAAGTGAGCACCAGGAAGACTTGCCCGTGTCAGACGTGTCACAAAGTCGTTGATGACCTTGACCCCCGAATCCTGCTCGGATACTATCGGTGGGGTATCATATGTGATAGACATAGTGAGAGACGCAGTCGTTCGACGAATGTGCTTGTACCACATCGCGGGTTGAGCAAGGAGCCCAGAGGTGAGCAGAATGGCTTCATCAAGTTGTGGGACCTCGAAGGACTTGTTTAGACCTTCATGGATAGCTTTGCGCATTCTACGCCACCTATACGATCGTCAGGAAAGGTTAATAATGATGAAAAATCGGCGCACAATGGCCCGTAATTCTGAAGTGAGATGACCAAGCCACCGGAGAGAATTTCCGCGGCGACGATGTTGCGCGGGCGATCAGAGTAGATCCCGGCACGGCGGTTCAACAGATCTGCTGCGGCCTTCTGGGTGTTGAGAACAACTATAGGTTGTCCCATTGCATTCAAGTAGAAAACATCGCCTAAACAGGGACTTAGAGAGGACTACGCAGCGACGGAGGGAAAAACAAAACGTGACCGACCGAATTGTTGGCCCCACTTGACGAAAGTGAGCCATTGCGGACCACGCAATTGCAGGATATTTCCAAGGAGAGGAAGACCTCGTGGTCCTGGTGGAATTTTCCGCCATGGGCTTTGGAAATAACGTGCTGTCGAGGAAATAGCAAAACCGATAACGATCCAAAGTGTGAAGATCAGGTGCTGCTGTGAGATTCCAAGGATGCCCCAAAGGGACAGGCTATTGTCGAGAGTTATAGGCATACTCTCCTGGAAAGGGTTGTGGGACCCAGCCGGGCCAAGGACTCAACGTACTCAACTCTTATAGGGTTATAACGTAACTTTTGGAAACCAGTTCCCACAATGGCGAAATCGCTGCTCTCTTTACCTCATCCCAGAAACAAGCCAGGAGGTCCTATTATGATTGTATTTTTTAGTTACCAAACCAATCCTAGAAGGCTAGAACCACTGGCCCTTTACAGTCCACCCGTAGTTTACTTTTTTTGGTGGGCTGTAGGCTATAGCTTGTAGATCGCAGGTACCGTAACAGTTCCAAAGAGGAACTCGCAGGTTTGGGCCCGTAAAAACTTGTGAGTCGTAATGCACAGCGGGAGCACAGGGCATTGTCGTACATTTCTGGACCCTGCGGTCATTACGACAGAGATAATGGGGTAAATTTAAATAATACATCTCAACATTTAAGACTTATTATTGGGTGGTGCCAATCAGTGTTGGCGCCGGCGCTTGCGCCAGTCGACACTGGTAGTCGATAATTGGGTCGCGACTTTACTCCACTAAGGCGACTAAGACGGCGACTGTTGCTATACAGTTGGGGTGAGTTGGCTATTGCTATACAGTTGGCTATCGATACGGTACCACTTGAACAAACAAAACCAGTGGTCACAAGCTTGAGCTATGTCACCGATTCCCTGTGCGGTGCACAGTGGTCTGATTTTGAGCTCAAGGGCCAGAGTCATGATTGCCGCAACCTGATTGCCGCAACCTGGTGACTCGAATGGCCACACAGTCCTTATTTGCAATCGAATGTGGCAATTGCCGAGAGGTTTTGACGTCACTTTTGTCCGAGCGACACTCGTCACTCGTGTCTATCCATCGAGCCTGGAAAACCCATCAAACCTGCAGGGACACCCTGACTTCTATTTTGACCTTCCGACATCCGTCTCCTGAATGACGAGGATACTGTATATTATGTTCTTGTGTTGACAAGCTAGACCTCGTATCTGTCTGGAGGCTGATTATGGCGACATGGGCAATAACAATCGTCCCAAGCTGCGCCTAACATCTCTCTTTCTTGTAAGCGGCTGACCCATGGCTAGCAGATTTTTGTGGGATGTTAAAAGGCGAAAAACTTATTGGAGGGAATATTCACATCCCCCAAGAGCTACTGGCGCAACGAGCCCGAAATTTCTGAAATCTAGGCTTCCCTTGTGCCGTGGGGGTTAAAAATAACGTCGCAGCAGCCTTTCGGGAACCAGTCTCAGACTGGAAACTGTTGATTTGAGAATCTCTGTCTCTACAGTTCGTCTCAGATGATGATGGCTACATGGTTCCTGGACCGGTTTCGACGACCCGTTTTCTATCATAGAGGCCACCCAAGTACTGTGAGAGACTGGCTAGTGCCTGGGCTAGTGTACAGTACCAATCACCCGCTCGATGCTCTACGACCTGTTTACGCCATCAAAATCCTGAACTTTGTTCTCGTGTACCCTGAATTAGAACTCATCCGGTCAATTACAGTAAAGAAAACCCGTCCGGTCAACAATTTCGCTACCGGGTTTCTCGTGTCAAAGTTCAAACTGTCTCGATCGCTTACCGTACTTATCATCAGGCACAATGTGGTCCGGTCTCGTGTTGGTCGAGTGCGATGATCTGGAGCTGTCATCCCACGCATGAGCGGAGTTTGTGTGGGAAACTTCAACCAGCTCGATATGTAACATGGGAGATGAAGAACGTTGATGATGTCAAGCGTTCTTGGGTTAACGTTGTCAATGTGGGATCGAACGTTTGACGTAAAATAAATGCGGCCACGTAAAAAGTCTATCGTTTTGTTGTATCTGGAATCTGGATACAGATTACCCTCATGGAACTGCTTCAGAGCACGGTTTTGTTCTGCAATACTGTAGGGTCGGCTAGCAACTCCCCTGCAAATACAGACATTCCATCCGAAGCCGTGCCGGCTACTAGTATTGAATGATGTCCCCAGTTATGTTTCGACTCGGAGCCTGGGTCAGTAGCTCAGCGAGATACGTGCCGTATCTTCGCAATCGAAGTGGAGATAGCTCGGTGCAAGGCTCGGTGATTTACTCGGGGCGCTCGGGCTATTTAGACTCATGAATTTCCAAACCGACCCGAGCGAGGCGCCAAGCTAAGAACAATGATGCCAGTGAGCCCACCGTGAGGGCTCGCAGAAGATTCCAATTGTTCCAAAGGATGTCTGCCTGCTGCCAGTGGTCTAGGCTGTGATTAGGTACCGGCGCTGACAAGTACTTCCGTGACTAAGTTATTAGCTAGTTACGGCGGTTCAAGTTTGCCAGTGTAAAATTTAGGCCTTCGATCACCCATGGATAGATGACTCAGGAATCGTAATTGGTGACTGCGACGCACACAGACACCTTGATCACAACACCCGTCTGACCATCACTCTGTGTGACAGGTGCTGAGATACTTGTGGGCCGGGATGAATATTGAGTACAGTTTTATTTCCTGGGATGAGTTATCTACGAGACCGATCTACCGGAAAACCCTACAAAATAGGAAAAAGAATGTGTCTAGAGTGTGTCTACCAAGAGTGTGTCGTGCTAATCACCGGAGAAAGGAAATCTAGGGAATGGACCTGGAACAGTACAAACACGTCTACAAGTTTTGTGGGTCATCGACACAGAATACAAGCTACGATCGGTTAGGATTATGCTCGAATGCTCGCTGCCGAACGGATTGGGATTTGTAAGTTCCATAGGTCGTTCGCCACGTCACCATCTTTACTTTCGCTGGAGTTTATCTGCGCGGGAAGTGGCGATCCAGCTACCAACCACCGCTGATGCCGGTCTGCGAAGTTGATTCCATCAGCTTTCTAGAACACATCGGAACAAAACGGCGGGAATTGACCTTCCAGGCTTGGGAACTCTTCTCTGTAGAACTCCAAAAGATGTCTTACGGTGGCGTGCACTGCGTCCGTTCGGGATTTGTCTGCAGGTTCCGAGTCGTTTGAGATTTTTTCCGCAAGGGCAGCTGGGTTGGAGACATCTTCCACGGGAAATCGTTGGTTATCGACGATGAATGTGCCTATTAAAGGAACTGTCAACCAACGGAAGTGGTTTATAGTTATCGGAAGCGTACGGGGTTTCCACACCCGAAGGTCGACAGTGAGCCGATAGAGTTCTGCGCAGCCAAATTGCTCCCGCGTAGGGGTAATCGCCCCATTCACGATGTCGAGTCTCCGTTCGCACACCTTCTCCGAGGCATTCTTGAAGTTGATTATGAACGGTTTCGTGTTCGTGACGAGAACATCGAATATTCCAGGCCCACCGTGAACCACGCCGGCGTCGTGAATCCTTTTAACTGCATTGATAATGTTCTCCCTATAGCGAGGAAGCCATGAGTGATACCACCAATGGATCGCATGCAAAAAGGCCGCACCTCAGAGCGAGTGGTACATCGCCTTGCGTGTCGTAAATGGAGCGGACAGGCTTGCCGCTGTACCCAAGGACCAAGCAGCCGAAGGTCTGGTCCTCGGACGGGCTGAAGAAATATCCAAAGCACTTGGGGATACATTCTCCCTGCAAGTGACGGAGTTTCTGGTAGAAAGAGAGCTCCTTCTTGAGCGCCTCGACGGTGTTGGTGGAGGTCCCTAGCTTTGCAACCACGTCGAACGTGCCACGAGAAGAGGAGAGGGTGCCACGCATGATGGACTGGCCTCTGAGCCAAGATGTTTCCTTGAGTGTGAACGACGGACCAGATGCTTTGAAGGCGTCGTGGGCCCGAAGCGTGCGATGCTCATAGCTGAGCGGACGCACCACAGATGGAGGCATTGTCAAGATTAAGGTAGACATCGTCGCAGGATTGTGAGATGGGTGTAGCAGATGTGTTAGGATAGGTTGTATTTATACTATACGAGTGCCTCAGCTCGTTGTCTTTCACGTTCTAGAAAATCCAGACGAGAACCTGAGGTGAGGTCTTAAGGTGGACAGGACAGTAAGGCGAGAATATACACACGGGGTCTAGACACCTTGTTTGCTAGATGCCGCTTTTGGAAATATGACGTGGAAAACTTTGTAATTGCTTCCCCTGATACGTATTCCTAGGTCAGCTGGGTTGATGACGGCACAGAGAGTAAGGCATAACAGTCGGTGACAATACTGTACAGTAAGTTCACGGTAGTGCGCGTGGGCGGGACAGGCCGTTATGAGCTGCGTAGCGCTAGAAGTAATTCCGTAGCGACCTGAATTGGCGTAAAGAATTCTGATACCGATCTGTAACCGAACCATCTGGCTCCGCCGAAGCATCCCACGACGGACGCATATGAGGTGCTTCCCACAAGCCACGATATGGCTGAGGGCTTATCGATGTCAGCAGCACGTCGCCACTGCTAGTTGAGGAGATAGTGAGGCGCCACCGACCGCCGAGAAGCCCAGACGAGAATGACCGAGGCACGGAGATTGAATTCCTTGTGTAGAAGCAGTATGGCCTATGAACTTCGAGTACGTGCCTGAGTTTCGCAGTATCAGATGCCTGTTCTGTTGGTGGATCGAAAGAAGGATAGACGGACCTGGTATACCTCGGAAGCTTGAGGCATAAAGCGTGTCGCGGCAGGTGCCAGTGGATAGGATATCCCGTTTGGGGTTTGAGCTCAAAAAGATCATTGAGTGGTGTAGACATGCATCTACATACCTTTCCCATGAGAATGTCATTGACCTTTAAGATATTATAATTGGCGGTTGGGCCAATACGCACCGCAGGCAGAGGGTTTGGCGCAGGGCGGTTGCCAGGTGTTGTGCCAGTGTAGGCTGAAAGCGCTGTCGGAGTTCACGGAAAGGAAACGGATCAAAACGAGGCAAGCTCAAAGACGAAACCCTGAACAGAGATTTACTCCTTGCCAGTGGCTCACGGAGAAAACAACCACTGAGGCCCGTTCAACATGGTATCACTTTAACAAGCTGGGATAGACGAGCTCCTCAACAACCAGTGGCTACAATTGGTGAGCCGCGAATGTCCAATGTGTTGGGCCGCGCGACAGCGATTTGGAGCTCTCATGGCTGTCTTGGTGGTGACCGAAGTCCTCATTGCGATCGACCGCGGTAATTGCCGAAAGGCCACAACGTCACTTATCCTGGACCTGTGCAACACATCAAACTCGCGGACACTTATTACTGAACTCAAGGGCATGCGATCTACGTGCGTCACCATTGGGGTATCTACTTTTGTCCTGGGGCAGGGCAAGGCAAGTCCTACTTATCCGTCATGCCTTCATCGGAGGCTCTACAACACTCTCTGACTGCTAATGCCGGTCCACCTCGCTTCAGAAGAACACTTCGATCCCTATTCTTTCGTCAAGTACGTCAAGGTTATTGGAAGAGCGTATCAACGCCAGGCTATAGAACTGGTGATGATATGTCGTCTCTTCGTGGAAGCATCTCCGCAGGAATTCCGACATGATGCGAAATTCAAAGAGTGACTGTCTTCGCCCTTACCTAGTTCTACCACTAATGACTATTCAGAGCAATGTTGGCTGCAGATGAGGCGCTGCGTTCTGCAACTGATGCTGGGAAGAAAACCACAGACGCAGCCTCCAATGCATTCGACGAAGCTCAGAAGAGGCTGCTCAATTATGAGAAGAGTGCACATCCAAGGTGATTGCAAGACGTTCGGTCCTCGAATACTTTTGGTTGACTCTACCCTGAAAGTAACACGTCCTCTACTAGTATCGCGGACATATCTGGGAGAATGGCGCAAGCGAAAGAAAAAGATCAACGGTCTCTAGGTCTCTTTAACAAACTTAGAGCAAAACGTGGCATTTATGTGAGACTACGGTACTATTTTGAGATTATTTCCATATTAATTCTTCGTTGCAGACCCCAAACGATCCACCTACACTGCGGATTAACTTTGTTTTACCCAAGTTCCTAACAGACCCAAATCCACTCATTGTACATCGTGAGTAGAGACGCTCGAGGTCTGTCATCATCCTCACGTGGGCTGCAGAGGTCCTCTCCTCTAAGCCAATGTCTTCGGAGATCCTTTGGAACTTTTCTCGTTACACAGACGACAGGCGGATCGCATTGAGGCAGAACCCCCACTTCTATCTCCACCTTCCAACCTCCGGAGATGCCTATGGGTTCCCCAAGGAGGCCATGAAGGATTTCCTTCTCAAGCCCAACGATACAGTCTACGTTCTTGTTGACAAGCCGGATATGGGCCGAGTTTTCCTGGAGGTAGACTCGGGGGCGAAAATTGAAAAGCGCACTTTTGGCAACGTGTGGATGCCAAACAACGTTCTGATTTTCAAAGGTGAGCCTAATATCTCTCCATCTGTGCCATTCTCCAATATCTGGCAGATATCCGTGGGACATTAGAGAACGAACAACTCGTTGGAAAGCATATTCGAAGTCACCAAACGCTATCCTGGAGAGACGAGCCCAAACTTCCTGACATTTACCCCACAGATTCTTCCGCGATGTCGTGGAAGTTACCAACGCTGCCAGTCCCTTGGAATACTGTCACAGATATCCAAGACTGGAAGGTATTGGTTCGGGAAAGAACTTTGCAATCAACGAGGACCAGCGTGAGGATTTGTGTGAGCCACGAGAGTCATCCCGTAGTCACGAACAACCAGGTGCGCCCGGGATCTATATCACTTGTGAATTCTCGTCTCATCTAAGTCAAGGCTCCACGTGCGCCTGAAAAACGTGCTGCGGATGCTTCCAACCAGAGCTCCGATGTCCCTCCTGCGACTAATCTGACGCGTGCATCTTCCTCCGTACATGTCGGGGTCCCACCAACACACAGTGCGGATACCCAATGCCTTCCCCAAACCCAGGCACACCCAGCGCCATTGGTCCCTGAACCTCCAAACCAACGCACATCCAGTTCCAAGCCGACCGCCACTACTATACCAAGTCCTCCTGCCCATACGTCACCAGTCCCCTCGCCGCCGCCGTCCCATCCGTGTGGATCGCCGATCTCTGCAACCCCCCATATTTCGACACAATCTTCATCACCCCTGCCTAACAAACCCCCAGGTACTCAGGGGCTGCGGAAAAACGTCCCATTACCCCAGCCTCTCGCCAAGCCAGGTTTATTCTCCGGAACCAACCCCCCTTCAATGCCGATTGACGTTACTCCCATCACCAACCCAGGACCTGGAAACCAGACTGCTCAACATTCCCACCATCAACCTACCTCTAACAATGTACAGCCCCGTTCCCAGGAACAGAAACCAATACAAAACCGAACCAAAGTCGACAACCCGGCCAACCCGGCCCAAGACGGCAAGAGACCCACGAAGCCTACGAAGTCGTCTATCTCCATTTCTTCGTTCACGCACATGTTCAAACCACAGCCCATACCCGGGGCGTTCCCCGGACCACAAATGGAGGTGGATTGGGTCATGGTTTCCCAAGGTCCAACGGACGTTCAAGGCGGAAACTGGTTGAAGCGGCTATTCCGCAGACATGGCTAACACTCAATTAGATCTACCAGGCACCGGACGCGTTTCCACTATTTGCTATTCCTCCCTTCATCTCTTGCAGTCAGCTAACTTATGAAACTAATATCCAAATATCGTTCCGAGCGTGGTGATGATGATCACCCCAGTGGCTTCCAAATTACAATACACAGTGTCAAGTTCAATTCACATAATAACGCTGGTTCGCTTGGGCTGTCATGACTGGCTCCCTACCGCGGGTCTTGGATAACTGGAGAGTTGTGCAAGAGCGTATCTCGAGACAGGCGCGGACGTGCCAGACCATTGACTCTCCCGTTCCATCACATCCCTTCCGGGCTCCCCGGCGCCGCTGTGACCGATGCGGTGGGTCAGGTAGCGGTAGACCCTCTAACTTTTGAGCTTCGCCTATCCTTTTCGGGATGCGTAGCCGGAATTCGATTGCTCGCAGTGTGCGTTTACAACGTGTACGACCTTCTCCGCCGGCAATTTCATACTGTCATATAACTCACCTATACTAATATACTGTACGCCTGTGTACTGTACTCACGTTACGCCTACACTCCGACCAAATTATTTGTCCCCATGACCTTACTTGAGGGAGGAAGGCCATGCGCCAACAATGCGGACAAGGCTAATTACCACCTTCAAGTTCACCTTATTAAAACGTCCCGAACCACGATCGCGCTGGACACTCCATTTTGTCACACTTCACCGGTTTCACCTCACATGCAGGCGCCATCTACTGTACACGCTGAGCAAAGACAATGCGATTTCGAAGGTGGACGGCGAACTTTATTATAAGCGTGCACTCCTAGGCGCTGAGGCTCTCAGGACACATGTTTCGGGTTCGGTCCGCCGTATCAAGATGGCCGCCCATCACTGCAGTAGTCCGACCTCCACGCTGAATGGAGTGCCGGAAACGACGACTTCTCTGTTCAACCCGAACACAGGGTTGAGTAGGCGCTACAACGTGAACCTGGAGTCGACGTGTGGGGTGCCATAGGGTCCTGGGGTAGACAAACACACGATGCGTCTCTGAATACCACTTCACGGGCCCCCTTCTGGCGGCTGGAAATACGGGCCAGTTGGTTTATCTTGAGTCTCCAGCTTTCGGAGAAGAGGGCACCTTCGCAAAGACATTGTACTCTTGCGTGTACCGTATTCTACCCCCATCAGCGCCTGATTTCCAGCCGGAGGGTCAAAGTCTCACCCCACCTTTTGTCCCAGTTTCCTGACTTCCTTGCAGGAACGTGCTTCCCGCTGCACCGTGGGTCAGGGCCTTGGGATCAGTGGGCACATAACTACCTCTTGGTTTGTGGAGAAGGGGACGAATGGATGTCTTAGATTCTTCCTGCTCTTCACAACTAAGTAATACCATATGAGATCCTCAATATAGGCCCTAATCTCCGACAGTGGCGACGCACACATGACACTCCTCCTTCAGCGGTGGACAATCGACTCGCGACGTTCGGTGACGTCGTTGACACGCCAGATGGCGACCTCAGTTGAACACTCAGAGTCGTATATTGATGACGATGTTCAATTAAACCTGGTACCGGCCGGACCAACGACGTTCCCATCATCTGTTTCAGGGCATTGCTTCATTCTCACCCTAGTGGTTGAGACCGCCACAAATCCCCGTCACACGCAGGCTTTTCATATGAACAACAGAATCCAGGTCGAAAGAGGTGTCGCAGGCTGTGGAGACTAATTTTCGGCTTGTAATTTAGGGTATGTTCAAGTTCGGGCTGTATGCGCAATTTACCACTGTAATTCTGCTGTATCTACAACAACCTCTCGCACGAGGAGATCTAGACGACGAAGGAAGGATGCATGATCAGAAACTGGATTGACGAGCTGAAAGTTATCTACTCCAGGGATGTTAGCGCTAGCAGAATGTGAAAGGGGACGGCCCTTCTCGAGAGACAAGTAGAGATAGAAAATACAGCTCTTGAAAGGATTCCCAGGATCAGAGTAGACCGAGAGGGACACTTTCTAGACTACTTTGCAAGCTGGTGTCACTGGCATCAGAGAGCGGCAGTTGCATATCAAGGAAGGGCAGGTAACCGGCGGTGAGCCATTCAGACAATGAAGTCGCTGGATGACTCGGACTTTCGGAGGACTCAGACATGCCAGTGCGTGTCCGTATGCGGGCTCTAAATATTCAATTATTGGGATGCCGAGTTTTCCAACAAGTTCTAAAGTTGCTGTCCCGCACCGTTTTCCGCTGTGCGCGCACGTGACGCGGGCTAAGTTACTATGCTGGGTTTACAGTATAGCTAATACGAATTTACAGACTTCGAACATCATCCAAGACTGTTCAGGAGACGGAAACGGGATAAGGGGCTCGTATGGTCGCCGTCAGGCAAGTACAAGCTCGAGATTGACTTCTCCGTTGCCCTCGGAAATTTCGGTGGTTGTCTTTGCACCATAACCTGTAGTTATTTGCGGAGGCGGGCAGCCGGATAGGCGAACAATGTACGAGCGTGGAGGAGAGCGTATTACTCCTCTGCTTACAAATATTATTCTTAGATAACCGTTTAACTACGATAATATCACGATTATCTAATGTCGGTCTAGCCTCGGTTTGCCGGACTGTGTCCGTTCCGGGCTGTATTCCAACAAAGTTGCAACTCAGAGCCTTGTTGTTTGTCGGTTTGTAAAAAGAGCCGCCCCTGCGTGCGCGCTTAGCATCTTCTACGTTCGGGAGCGCGCTAGCGGCGGTCCAACGCAATGCGAGTAAGCGGGTCGAGCCTTCTTCCGGGTTTACTGTTTAACGGGGGAAAACTGCATACCAGACCTGCCTCCTTCCAAATATTCACGTAGGAGTCCGGGAGTTCGAGCGCGAGTTTTCTCGGCTTCTGAAATAGACGTAAGAAGATTTCTCAGAGTAGCACAAGCCGAAGGTATACCTGGAGTATCTTTAAGAATTCGTCGTATTTTATTTGAACAAATCCTGGTAAAGCCGAGAGCCCCTTGTCCACGCCGACAAGGACTTTTGTCAACCTACGCAGCCTCAGGTCTACAACGGTTCATGTGTCAGAAACGACACGTACGCTGCCGCCACGGCACTCCAAACGGGCCTCGACTTCAGAGATGGTTCAGAAGTTCGGTGCTGGGCCGCCCTGGTATTCGGTTGCAGTACGACCTCTAGTACGCCTTGGACGACCATGCACGTCTTGATCGTGATGACTGTGGGCCACTACGCCGGATACGTGAATACAAGAACGGTCTTCGTGCTGCGTGGAATCACTTGGGAAAGAGGCCCACTAGTCATTTGTTGCTGCAACGTATCCAAAAGAGTTACCGCACTTGTCACGTATTTGGGAAACCTATGAGTACGGTTAGAAACGGGGTTCAAGATACACATTAGTACGCACTTTTTGCTTTTATCGTCGAAGATGTTCCTCCTAGCACTTCCAATTTCTCCCACGAGTGACCGGTCATCATGCGTATCCTAACGTTCGTGATCACGAGACGCAGAATCGTTCAGATCGAAAATATTTTATGTTCCTGTGAGGTCATGCATTGAAATACGTTTTACATGGTCAACGTACGATGTGCGGTGTGTGCATGTTGAAACTATTGAGAGTCTCCGAAAGCTTCTCTCTGTTCGTGCCCCGGGCCAGGCCTCTGTCAATGCAATCTGCGATGGCGCGGTCATTACCGAAGTACCGGTTTTCTCATCCTCCGTAAACAACAGCAACTGGAACAAGATACTGGAAAGTGGGTATCATGTCAGCTCGCTTGTCCCAGCGTAAACTGTGACCGGTTGTACTTAGTCCTCTAATAGTTCAATAGCCGATCAGAATTTCTCAAAGCTGTCCCAGTCGCCAGTAGTACTACTTTCTATTCTGGAAGTGGATTCGTTGATCGTATTGAGGATATCTCGTGCACGTTCCACCACCAAATATGAGACATGCGTATTACGACGGAAGGACACGGCATCGCGCCCTATGGCCCGTAGAAGGTATGTGATTGCCTCAGTGGGCGCGAAACTGCTTCCCTCGAAATTAGTGAGGCTTAGGAGCTCTTAGAGTTGGGCAGGAATGGGCGGATCCGAGGGTGGTAGCGTGTGGGTTGTGGCGGGGGGAGGCGGAGGTGGATTGGAGGCTTCAGTTTCAGACTCGGAGGGTCCGGATTCAGAATCACTAGACGAAGGTGAGGCGTAGTCTGATGACGGCCGAGAAGTAGAATGGTCAATAACAGGCAGCGAACGTGAGTGGTGGTCAGTGACGCGGTGGGAAACCATAAAGCAAGCAGGGCAAAAGCACGGATGATCGCAGGGGAAGGTGCAGGATTAAAAACATGTCCCACGATAGCTTCTTCGGTGAGTTTACGCAGATTAGGGAAGATGGGCCTCGCGTGTTGACCGTTCCAGGGGTCTGCTTGCTATTGTACAACAGACAACGGCCTGGAACGGAAAGACTGATCAGGTATCTCAAGGAGAAGAGGGAAGTGAACGAGACCTATGGATGAGAAGAAACATGCTGCCCCCGTACTATTTAGCATACGACGGGAGAGGCACAGCCACGCTACTAGTGATGTGCAAGGTCCAGCTCAAAGCCCTGAAGCCTGGGCAGCCGTAAAGGCATCAAACGCACCATCTCCTGATCTTGAGACGGTGCACCGTGATTTCCGTAGGTCGGTTCCTATATACGTGCCCACGCTGTTAGTGTGGAGTACTACATGCACAGCTACCATTCAGTTTCATAATTTCTTTCTCCACGACCCTTGTCACGACCACACGATGGCCTCGGGGCATAGGATTTTGCATAAGTTGTGGGGCGACTGTCTTTATGGAGTTGAGGCCGTCACGCTATGCGATAGTAGTTTGACTGTGGGGTCCGGGGTCGGTCACCGCCTTCCAAAGTAAAGGAAGGGAAGATAAAACGACCGTGGGGGTGACTTACATAAACCAGTAATGTTTGGTTTTAGCTTTGTCGTGCCCCGAAATAGAGCCACAATATCGCTGGTAACTTGAATCTCAGCCACTGGCATGATCTCAACATCCACTTTTGCTATTACACACCATACAACTACATTAACGCAGGAGAATAATCAGCAGTTCCTTTGCTCACAATCTGCTCTCACACAAAACCGTGAAGCGCGCTTTTGTGAGTGAACGTTACTGTACCCTCTAAGATGTCAAGAGCGATGATATCGACTGTGACGCATGTGAGGTCTGGTCTGGCAACACAGGGATCTCTTTGGATGACACTCACACGTCTAAGCATCCGTGGCAGCGTTGACTTGTGCGATTTTCGACACTGGATTCTGTAGATCCCCAACGATTCACCCACACTGCGAATTAACTTTGTCATACCCAAGTCACTAACAAACCCGAATCCACACATTTTGCTTCGATGCTCGAGACTTCATTCTTATGTGGGCTGAGAGATCCTATCTATCTGTTAAGCCAATGCCTTCGGAGATCCTCTGAAAATTTTCTCGTTATACAGACGACAGGCGGATCGCGTTGCGGCGGAATCCTCACTTCTGCCTCAGGCTCGACCCTCCGACCCTCAGGCCTCCGGGGATACTTATGGAGCCGGATCTCCAAGGACTCCACTAATGGGTTCGTTCTCGAGCCCAACGGTAGTGTCTACGTTCTTGTTCACAGGCCAAGCCTAGGCCGTGTTTTGGAGGCCGAAAAGCGAAAGAGCATTTTTGGTATGGATTCCAAACGATGTTATGACTTTCAAAGGTGAAACTACCACCACTCCGTCTAACCCTCCCACGATATCTGGCAGATATTTGTGGGAAGTTATAGGGCGAACACTGGTATGCAAAGTCACCAAGAGCTGTTTGGCGAGACGAGTTCGACATTTTCCCTCAAAGATTCTTCCGCAACAGCGCGGAAGTTACCAATCCCGCCGGAAATACCCTGGAATCCTGTCATAGAAATCCGAAACCGGAAGGATGTTGAGATCGAGCGCAGATAGTGCGCGATGAGTATTCGCTTCCGTCTCGTCCCTTACTTTACTTTGGCATAATGTGCCCCTCGTCCCTGTTCCTGTCCTGTCCTGAATATACTTTAGACTGCTAGAATGACAGCTACACGTATTAGACTTTTGACTCCGTAGTATAAGTACTCTCGTTCCCTCGTACCTAGCACCTCAGACATCGCTCGTACACGCGCGATACTGAGGTGAGCCTACTTTAACACTCGTTTACTTTCCACACGCTTACGCCTGGATAGACTTCCGTGTTCTATCTAGGTAAATACATTGTAGACATCACTCGTACATGCGCGATACTGAGACTTCCGTGTTCTATCTAGTTCGCCTCGCGCGCTGTTTCCGAGCTCCCGAAACCATCCATAACTTACAGGTTATGGGCCCTGCCGAGCGTCGCTAATACCACACATTCCCCTCCACATCGCTATTGTCTGAGATCACTATGACTGGAACCCCTGCCGCTTCGTCCTCCTCGTCCGCATCCGCGTCTTCGTCAACCGCACCTCGTCAACCTCCTTCTACCATCGAACAACTCCCCGCCAACATCCCTCGCCTGGAATCGGATGGCTCCAACTGGGCCGTCTTCGCTATGCGTTTCCGCAGGGCGATGAAGGTGACCCACCGATGGGGTTTCTTCGACGGCAGCAACTCGTCCCCGCTGCCCAAAGACCCATTGGCCCCTACAGACGACGAGAAGTACAGCAAAGGAGAAGTGGGAGTTCGACGACGAGGTCGCGCAATACCTCCTCTCGCAGCGGCTCCCTGACTCGACGCTTGTGCGCATGGGTGCCTACAACACCGCGCACCTCCAGTGGTTAAAGATCACCGACGAGTTCACGGCGAAGAGTGTTTACGCGCAGAACGATCTCGAGAATGCGTTCTACGAGATGCGTTGCCCCAAGGGAGGCGACGTCCGCGCTTTCCTCACCACCGTACGCACCAAGCGCGAAGAGCTCGTGGCCGCCGGGGTAACAATCTCACACAGGGACTACCAGCGGACGGTGCTCCGCGGCATCCCAGAAGAGCTCTCGCTCTTCTCGGCGAACCTTCTGTCCTGCCGCGCGCCTCGTCCACTCCGTCACCACCGTCGACACAGACACTCTCATCGACTACATATGCGAGGAGGCGGACCGCACGAAGAACAACCGCCGGGCCAGGTCTCAACTCAATCAGCCAAGGGCCAGGCCTCAGGCCGCCGGAGATGACGCTCTCGCAGCCACGAGCTCCGAGAACCAAAACAGCCGACGTCGCCGCAAGGGCAACTGTCACAACTGTGGCAAGGCAGGCCACTGGGCGCGGGAGTGCCGTTCCCCCAAGAAGGAGGAGAAACCGGGCAAGGAGCACAAGGCGGAGACGAAGCCTGTCGGGTCAGCGAATGCTGTCGCAGGCCAACGACGAGGACGTCGACGAGTGCTGGGCCGTGGATCTTGCTCCTGAGGAGGAGCCGGTGGGAACGTACTGAGGACACCGTGGCGGCAGCCGTGCCAGCCAGCAACGACCGGGGCGAGCGTATCGAGTTATACGACTCGGGCGCGACACGTCATATCACCCCTTACAAGTCCGACTTTACCACCTATACCGTCCTCGATCCGCCCATCACCCTCAACGCCGCGAACCAGCAGCAGTTCCCCGCCATAGGAACCGGCACCCTCACTGTGCCGAACGGTAGCACCCCGTCCACCCTCACCCTCACCGACGTCCTCCACGCGCCGGCCGTCGGATACACGTTGGTATCGCTCGGCGCGTTGGACAAAAAGGGGTACCGCGCATCGATCGGCGGCGGTCACCTCGACCTGTTCGCTCCAGCCAGCGGACGCGTCGCCCGCATCCCCCAGTCCTCCCGCGGCCTGTACCGCGTCGCTCACCCCGTAGAGTCAGCCCACGCCGTCGAGACCATCACGGTGATGGAGCTCCACCGCCGAATGGGCCACATCGCGCCAGCCAGCGCCCGCGCTCTTGTCGAGAAGAACCTCGTCACTGGGATCAAGCTCGATCCCAACTCGCAAGAGGCGGAGTGCGACGCATGTATCTTCGCGCGCGCGACTCGCCAGCCCGTCCCGAAGATGCGCGTCGGCCCACAGGCCCAGCGCTTCGGCGAGGAGGTCCACACGGACGTGTGGGGACCGGCGCCCGTCGCTAGCAAGCGCGGGTGTCGGTACTTTCATTACCTTCACCGACGACGCAACCCGGTACACGGTCACCTACCTTCTGCGCACGAAGGCAGAGGCTCTCTGGCGCGTACAAGGCGTTCGAGAAGTGGGCCGTGACGCAGCAGCATTGCGCCGGCATCAAAGTCCTCAGGTCGGACCGCGGCGGCGAATACCTCAGCGAGGCGTTCGACCAGCACCTCAAGGAGGCTGGTACCGCCCGCAAACTCACCGTCCACGACACCCCCCAGCTCAACGGTGTCGCCGAACGCCTCAACCGCACCATCGCGGAGCGTCTCCGCGCGTTCACCCATTCAAGCGGCCTCCCCAAATTCTTATGGGGCGAGGCGCTGCGGCACGCCACCTGGCTGAAGAACCACACGGCGAACGCGGGCTCTTGACGGCTTGACGCCTTTCCAGGCGCTGTTCGGACGCGCACCCGACCTCTCGGGCCTGCAGCAGTGGGGCGCGCACATGTGGGTGCATGACCCCACGGGCACCAAGTTTGACGCACGCGCACGGGAGGGCCGTTGGCTAGGCTTCGAAACCGAGTCACACGCGCATAGGGTGTATTTCCCGGCCACGCGGGGCGTCACGACGGAGCGCAACGTGTACTTCAGCACGGCACAGCAGCTCGAGGGGGAGGGGATATTGATCCCAGGTACAGAGGGCGAGCAGCATGCTGCGCCGCCGACCCCCACAACTCCTTCCACCCCTTCCTCTCCATCCTCCCTACCGCCTATCAAGACCCTCGCGCACCACGCGCTGAGCCCCTCATCACCCCCATCACCTCTCACACCTATGTCCGACACCTCCGCATCCGAGAGCGCGGAAGGCGACGACGAGGCGGACCCTTGGCGAACGCCTCGGCCGACTCGGACTCGCAAGCCCTCGCGCACCCTACGTCACCTGCTCGAGGGCGTAGGCGTGTCGTCGACGCGACGCTCCGACCCTCTCATTCCCGCCGGACTTCAGCTCCCGGGCGGATTCGATGGAGACGCCGAGGAGACAGGGGGAGTGTGGGCCGTTGACACCGCGTTCGACGCACTCGAGGACTCAGGCTGGCTCGAGCACGTACTCGCCGCCGAGACCGCAGAGGCGGAGGCCCTAGAGCCGCGAACGCTGGCCGAGGCGAAGCGTCGCCCAGACTGGCTTCTCTGGGAGAAGGCCATTGCTGAGGAGCTCGCCACGCTCAACGCAGCCGGCACCTGGCGCCTGGAGGAGCCCCCACCCGGAGCCAACGTCATCGGCTCGAAGTGGGTCTTCAAGGCGAAGAAGGACGCCGCGGGGAACATCGCCCGTTACAAGGCGCGCCTCGTCGCCCAGGGCTTTTCGCAGATCGACGGGGTGGACTACGACGACACGTTCGCCCCCGTCGCGAAACTCGCGTCGTCGCGCGCGATCATCACGATGGCCAACCGACTCAGCCTCGTCCTCCACCAAGTCGACATCAAAGGCGCCTACCTCAACGGCGTGCTACGCGACGACGAGGTGTTGTTCATGCGACAGCCTCCCGGGTACGCAGCACCGGCCTCGGGGACGCAAGTCCTGCGACTGCAGAAGGCCTTGTACGGCTTGAAGCAGGCCGGGCGCCGTTGGTACCAGACCTTCACCCACATCCTCACCACTCTCGGCTTCGCGCAGTGCTCCGTCGACCAGGCAGTCTATCACAAAACCAACACCAAGACGCGCAAGGCCATCGTCATCGCCGTGCACGTTGACGACTGCACTATCGCCGCGAGCGGTCAACCCCTCGTCGAGGACTTCAAACGCGGCCTTGCCGAGCACGTTGAAGTCACCGACTTGGGCGAGCTTCACTGGATGCTTGGCATCGAGGTGAAGCGCGACCGCGCGGCCGGCACCATCCACCTTTCCCAGCGGGCGTATATCGACGCCATTCTCAACCGTTTCCACCTCACCGACCTCAAGCCTCTCACCACGCCGATGGACGTGCAAGCCCGACTCACGTCCGAGCAAGCCCCTGCGAACGCGGCGGAATTCGCGGTCATGCGCGACGTCCCCTATCGCGAGGCTGTCGGCGCCCTCAACTGGGCTGCGCTCGCTACGCGCCCCGACATCTCATTCGCCGTGTCCACCGTGGCACGCTTCTCGACGAACCCAGGGCCCGCGCATTGGGAAGCCGTAAAGCGAATCTTTCGCTATCTGGCTGGCACCCGCGACCTGTGGCTTTCGTACGGCGAGACGCGACGCGCCCTCACGGGCTATACCGACGCAGATGGCAGCATGGCAGAAGACCGCCGCGCCATCTCCGGTTACGCGTTCATCATCGATGGCGGCGCCGTCTCGTGGTCCTCAAAGCGGCAGGAGATTGTCTCCCTGTCCACCACCAAGAGCGAGTACGTCGCGGCGACGCACGGATTGAAGGAGGCGCTCTGGATGCGCAGCCTCCTCTCCGACGTCTTCGGCCCCTTCAAGGACGCGACGACGATGTTGTGCGACAATCAGTCGGCCATCGCGCTCGCCCGCGACCACCAGTACCACGCGCGCACGAAGCACATCGACGTGCGTTACCATTTTATTCGTTGGGTCGTCGAACAGGGCGTCGTCCGCCTCGTCTACTGCCCGACCGAGGACATGGTCGCCGACGTGCTCACGAAGGCGCTCCCATCTCCCAAGGTGAAGCACTTCGCCGCAGGACTCGGCCTCCGCGCGAAGTGAGGGGGAGTGTTGAGATCGAGCGCAGATAGTGCGCGATGAGTATTCGCTTCCGTCTCGTCCCTTACTTTACTTTGGCATAATGTGCCCCTCGTCCCTGTTCCTGTCCTGTCCTGAATATACTTTAGACTGCTAGAATGACAGCTACACGTATTAGACTTTTGACTCCGTAGTATAAGTACTCTCGTTCCCTCGTACCTAGCACCTCAGACATCGCTCGTACACGCGCGATACTGAGGTGAGCCTACTTTAACACTCGTTTACTTTCCACACGCTTACGCCTGGATAGACTTCCGTGTTCTATCTAGGTAAATACATTGTAGACATCGCTCGTACACGCGCGATACTGAGACTTCCGTGTTCTATCTAGTTCGCCTCGCGCGCTGTTTCCGAGCTCCCGAAACCATCCATAACTTACAAAGGAGAGTTGATTTAGAGACGACCTTGCCGTTGTCGAGAACCAATGTGAAAAGTTGAGTCACGCGAATCATACTGTAGTCACGAACGACAAGGTGCGCCCGGGATTCATTACACTTGTGAACCTTCGTCTCATCCAAGTCAAGCCTCCACGTGCGCCTGACAAACTTACCGCAGATTGTCCCGGCCAGAGGTCGAAAGTCCCACCAGCACACGACGCGGACACCCATTGCCTCCCCCAAACCCAGGTACGCCCAGCACTGTTGGCCCCTTTACCTCCAAAACGACAAATTGACCGCCGCCACTGTTCCAAGTGCTCCTGTACCCGTGTCATCAATTTCCCCATCGCCGCCGGTACATGCGCGTGGATCGATATTGCAACTCTCCACCACTATGACACAGTCTTCGTCACCTCTACCGGCTCATTATATAGTTAGTTCATAGGGGCCACGGAAAAACGTGTCACCAGCCCCGGCCCCTGCCTTGTCAGGCTCGTTTCCGGGCGGCGTCCCTTTTCGAAGCCGATCGACGTTACTCCTATCAGCAACCCAGGACCTGGAAACCGGACTGCTCAACATCAACATACCTCTAACAACGTAAGGCCTCGTCCGCGCACCAATACAAAACCAAATTTGACAACCCCGCCCCAAGATAGCAGAGGACCGATGGGGTCTACGAAATCGCCGTCCATCTCTATTTCTTCAATCACAAAAGTTTAAACTACCATGTGTGCCAGGAGCGTCCCCAGAATCACGAAATGGACGTCGATTGGGTGATGGTTTCCCAAGGTCCAACGGACGCCCGAGACGGGAACTGGCTAAAGCCGCTATTCCGCAGACATGGTTGACGCTCAATTGGATCTACCAGCCGTCGAACGCGTTCCCTCTGTTTACTCCCCTCCCGTTATCTCTTGCAGTCGGCTAACTTACGGAATCAATATTGTCTTATCGATGCCTGAACTTCCGAGCGTGGTGGCCATCTCAGTGGCTTCCGAATTACAGTATTTCCATTCACATTGTAGCGCTGGTTCTCCGGGGCTGTCACGACTGGCCCGGGTCTTGGATAGCCGGAGAGTTACGCAAGTGCGTATCTCGAGACAGGCGCGGATGTGCCAGACCTTCCAGCCCGTCACATCCCATCCGCGGGCTCCCCGCTACTGTACTGTGACCGATACGTGGGCCAGGTGGCAGCAGACCCTCTAACGTTTGGGCGCCGCCTGTCCTTTTCGGGATATCCGTAACCAGAATTCGATCGCTAGCAGTGTGTTTTCAACGTGTACGACCTTCCCCGCTTGCGCTTCCATAATGCCATATTCGGATTCACCCATACTGTACCGTGCCCTTTGTACTAACGTTACATCCACACTCCGACCAGAATTATTTGTCCCCATGACCTCGCTTGAGGAGGAAGGCCATGTGCGAACAATGCGGAAGAGCCTTCTCGCTAATTTACCTCCACCTTATCGGAACATCCCGCCGTTACTATATGCCCAATATACAGTACAGTACCATGGACATTCTTCTTTGTCACTCTTCACCTCACACGCAGGCGCCATCTACATGCTGAGCAAAGTCAACGCTAATTCGAAGGTGAACTCAAGTGGCCACTCCTAGGCGCTGAGGCTCTCAGGACACATGTCAATGTTTCGGTTCGGTCCGCCGTATCAGGATGGCCGCCTGTCACTGGCCCGGCCTCCACGCTGAATGAAGTGTCGGAAAACAACGGCTTCTCTGTTGAACTTATCTTTTCTCGAGCACGAGGCCGAGGTGTTAGGCGCTACGACGAGAATCTGGAGTCAGACACAAACACACGATCGTGCGCCCCCAAATACCACTTCATCCGAAGCCCCCCCATCTGGAAACTGGGAATACGGGCTGATTGTCGGTTTGACTACCCTAAACAACAGATTTCGACAATGATAGCACCTTCCCAGACATATCTCGTGTACTCTTGTACGTGCTATATTCTGCCTTGTTACTATTAGTGTCCGAGGTTGAGTCGAGAGTCAAAGCCTCAGCCCCGCCATTTGTCCCAATTTCCTGTCTTCCTTGTAGGTACGTGCCCCCTGCTACGGGGACTAGGGGCCAGTGGGCACGTAACTGCGCGTTTATTGTGGAGTAGCGGACGAGTGGACTCGTGAGATTCTTCGTGCCCTTAACAACTAGGAATACTATGAAACCCTCAATCTCCGGCAACGCACACTAACACTACGAACGCCTTTCCTGACCCCTTTCTTCAGCTCGATTCACGACTGTTGGTGACGTCGTTCACGCACAAGATAGCGACCTCAGTTGGCCTCGCAGCGTCATTTATTGTTCAATTGAACGTGGTACCGGCCGGACCAACAACGTTCCTATCATTTGTTTCAGGACATTGCCTCCCTCTCACCCCCATGGTTGTGGCCGCCACAAATCCTCATGCGTCATGGCGCGCAGCTCCAACGGCTCGAAGCTGCTTGAGGGCCCACAAAGCGAAGGTTTTCTCTGGCGATACAAGAATTTCCCCCAAATATTGTTCGGCTAATAGGCTGTGTGGGACGGTGGGTCTTCATGTGGCTATTTTCTAATCTGATGTTTCGCTGAGTGTCACAGGACAAAGCCTGGACAATATATGAACTGCGTGGCGACGGCGCACCTACAGCAAACACCCTTTCTTTGACACAGAGCTGCTCATAGCTGTTTGACAAGGTATAATTTTGGCATCGAAATACCAGGTCGATTCATCATACAGTTTGACAGCCATCTCAACTTGACTGTGGGGAGTACGAACCAGGTCCTTTCCATGGAAAAAATGCGAACAGTGGTCCGGGCTGCCAATATCCGAAATGAATCCCTACAGACAACGTTCTGAGGTATGGTAACTTACAGTACTTGCTTGGTGGTCACACACGTTGGTTGCCCAGGACCCGGCTATTTCCGGGTTAACAATCGCGCGGCAATAGCGGTCCGAACTATTCCCCGCTGCTTCAACCAGCTCCGCTTGTCATCTGGGTGAACAAGTGAAAGTCGATATGTCTTCTTTGGAAGGCATGCGTACAACGTGCGCTTACCCCGGGATTTCCTACTTATTACCAGCAGTGGCGTGGGCCTCGAGCAAGAGTGGATAGACCTCTACCCCGGCGATCCTGAAACGTCTTCCTTCCCTCGAATATCTGTCCTTATGTCTCTCCCTAAAGTTGTCCTCGAGGGTCGGTCGTCTAACTTTGACAAACTTTCATTCGCAAAGTATATGAAGAACATTGGGAGGGCTTATCGGAAACAAGCAATGGAACTAGTCTCCATTTGTCGAACTTTTGTCCAGGCTGGAGAGCGGAGCGTCTCCCAAGATGCGGACCTGAAACAGTGATTACCCCTTCAATGTGTTAAACCTTATCTTGTTCTAACTGCTTCGAAAGGGTTTTAGAAGTCACTGACGACGCACTGAGCTCCGCCGCTGACGCAAAGAACAAGATATCTAAGACAGCAGATATGAAATTTGAGGAGGCTATCAATGCGCTGAGTAATTATGAACAGAAATACCATCCGAAGTAACCTAACGTTATTGTTTCTGAGGCTTTTTTTACTGATCCTTACATTGATTGTTAATATAGGCAACAAGACGCCACCAATGGGCAACAAGATGTTACCAACGTAAAACAAGATGCCATCGAAAGGCCACCAGTTGCCGAGAGAATGAAACTCGCGCAGAAAAACGATAAGTCTTCGTCAAAGGTCTTAAACAGGATGAAACAGAGTTTCAATGCGAAGGTGAGGTCGCACATTTCTTGTTGGGCTTGTACCGACGCCAGTCCTAGCTGGTTGAAGGGCCGACGAAAGTGGCCCGGTTTCTTTTCCCTGGCTCCTCCCTTCCTGACAAAAATCCCAACGTCGTTGAACGTGAGCGTCGATCCACTTACTTTATTCCTGGTGACCTCACATTGCAGCAGAGATACTCGGTGAAGAAACAAGCGTGCAAGAAATCCTTTGGAACTTCAGCCGTCTCAAGGGCGAAAAACGTATCACTCTCAAGCAAAACCCTCATTTCTACAAAGGTCTCCCCAGTTCGGCGCGTGATTATAGCGACAAATTTACATCCGACCCGATCGTCAAATTTTGGGATGCAACTGATGAGATCTGGGTTCTCACTGATGAGCGAAGCCGTGTATTTCTTGAAACGGATAAAAAGACACGGGCCTTTGGCAATTTCTGGGTGCCAGATGAGGCTATTATCTTTAAGGGTCCGCGCGTTGTTCTTCTGTATCGTTTCTCGATTCTGACGCATCTGACATCCCGCTAGAAATCGGCGGAAGACTAGAGGGAGAACGTATTGTCGCAGAAGATATCGGGGGCACACCCAAGTTATGGCATCGCGAGGAGCCGACGGTGATCCCCCCTCTAATCAGAAGACGGTCAGCCGGTCCAGCAGCAATTCCCAGCGACCTTCCGCCCATTGATACGAATCCTGTGAGAGGCAAGACGTTTGAGGATTGGAGACACCTAGTCCGCGGTACATTGAATTCTCCCAATATCAGCATACGCATCAGCACCAAGGGCCCACCTCCCGAATCTGAAGACGATTGGGTAAGCCGTATATCCCCCGCACATCCTTCGTACTCATTCAAACACAGGTTCTATCCTCTCCTACCAATACCACTCCTGACTCACCAACGCAGTCTTTCTCGATAATGCAAGAAAGGTCAACCATCACTTCGTCTGGCGCAAGAGCTCCCCAACTGCCGGCACTACATATCCCAGAGCCATCTCGTGGGCCACAGACCGCTCAAAGTTACAAATCCGCGCGGTCCACATTCTCACCAGTCTTTCGGACCCCACTGACCGAGATACCGTCCTCTTTCACTCCGCCATCCACGCCGGGTCCCCGAAAGCCATCAGCGGCACCACCACCCTCTCCAGCAAAACTCACACCGATCTCCCAGGATTCGGCGATTGTCTTATCGTCGCTGTCGCTAACAATGACCACTCTTACGCCTCCTCAAGCCTTACTAGGCGTCGTACCTCAGAGACCGGAGCTTCCACCGCAAAAGCCAGCTTCGGCAGGGCTAATTTCATCAGGAGCCCTCACCCCGGGTAGGGCCTCATCCCCTCAGAGCACAACTCTCAGTTCCTCGACGAACGATCTAGCACGCCCGTCAGGACTCCACGCTGGAGATAGCCAAGTCGTAAATCGCACAAGTATGACCGTCTCCGTGCCTGTAACTACCAAAGATCAAGCAACCAGCCCAGGACATCAGCAAGCCAGAAGCGCAGCTGCCCCCGTCAAAAGTCTAGCTCAGACTCAGAAAAAAAGAATTGGTTTCAGAAATTCGTTTGGGACTACGACACGGGCAAGTAACATGCGTACGGCCATGAGGCTTATGGTTCTACTACCCTCAATCCCATCGGCGGTCGCGGGAAAGCACCTTGTTCTAACCACGCTCTAAATCGAATATTCGATCACTTAATGGATATGCTCTACGAGAATCCACAAGAGGTACATTCGGTAGTACGAGGTTATCGTGGATCGGAAGATGGAGGTCTAGAAACGCGGATCGGTGGAGACGCGCAGATCGAGACTGGCATTGGGCCATGCATGCCTCTGGGAAGACTTTTCCCAATGGGGACTTAGCGTGGAGGGTAGAAGGACCCGGCAGGCCCGAAGGAATGCCGGCTACCTTCCATGTATTCTATAAATATGTTATCGCTAAGCAGAAAGACAAAGACGCAGTAGTTCGTGACGTTCGCTCGTTAGTTCGACAAAGGTGGGATGGGGGTCTACCTAGGGTATACCTAGCTGAATAGACTACGCAAGTCTTGTCCGGAAAACGGACCTACAACGGGGAACGTGGGGAGGAAGCGTTTGCTCGGTGGCATTAAAAGCGGTGATAACTCCAGATCCCTTGTAAGGACCCTTCACACGACTACCGTGCGTCCTGCGTCAAGCGCAGGCCCCACTTGGACAAATTCGAAGCGACAAGTTATCGTAGTCTCGGACATGAATGCACGACCCCTAGTTGGGGATCGATGCCTCCGATTCGAGTGCAACGGAGACTCTTGGTGAGGCCGATAAGGCGTGTGACACGGCGCGAAATCTGGTATGACGTTCGGGCAATCCGCCGCATCTGGGCGACCTGGTAATGAGGAGGACCGCGGAGGCATCTCCCATATTTGATGAAACGACAGGCGTGTATGCAGCCCGCAATGCAAAGAAAAACGCCCTCAAGCCAAAAAAAAAAAAAAAACCCCCCCGAATCAAGACGTGACACACTTCGAGGAGGAGAAAGCGGGCATGAAGGACCATAAACAATTGGGTGGCATGATTTGCCGCGAGGGTGACACGCGTTTGCGAGAAGTGTCGTGATATAGATATCGATGGCCGTGCAACGACAACCACGAGACGAGGACGGGAGGAGAGTGCCCAGTATACCAAACACCCCCAAACACTTCTTCCGGACTCGGAAGCGGCGGAGCCGACGACCTTTCGTGGGGGTCTCCTGCTCCCTGTGGGCGTGCGGCCCTCTTTCCGTGGCTGGACCTGCGTATCGACCGTCAATTTTCATTAAGTGTGGGCTCCACTATCTCCTGAGACATCGTCTCCGTATTGGCACGTAAGAAGTCCACGACGCCGCGGTCTAGCGGTTTGTTTCGCGGCCGCGGCTCGTTACACCTATATACAATAATCGACTGCCACGAATGGCGACCCGGTGATTACGGCTTGCCGCTGCGGGGCGGTCAAGCCAGGGAGGAAAATCAGTTTCGCCATGTGACAAGGGCAATTAGTAATAAGCCCCTCACTTGTGTCTGTACTTCAACTCAGCTATATATGCTGCCGTGAACCATCTTGTCATTCTTTGTTACGTACGCTAATATAGTGCTCAGTTATGGAGACGTGTCTGGCATGTCACCTGATCATCGTGGTGTGCGAGAGGTGGTTCTACGGGGACAAACCGGCCGGAGGTATTAGAAACTTTGGATCGTGACCGCAGCCGCCGCTGGGTGTCCGACAGGTGGCTCCGAAACACCGTTATCAACATAGTTGGATCTTCTGAGCTAGTTAAGTGGCAACTTG
>JAKELH010000492.1:0-56218 GCA_021525015.1 Lactarius pseudohatsudake | reverse complement strand
TCATTCAAACCTTGCGACACTCCACAAGAGCATGGATCGGTCAGTCTCATCCTTCTCAGTTATCCACTACTCAACAACACACAGTATTCATTTCGCCACCCCTGACGTCACGTTTCGTACATCATACATTTGGAATATCCATCGATACACCCTGGAGAAGCCAGCAGTCTCGTCTGACCGAACCAAGTGCCGGAAGTTGTTAGTTCCGGTACTATATGCGAGCGATTGATCATACTAACACCCGGCCTAGTTGCGCTCGAAGTTCTCGTGGCTGGTGAGCCCGATGACTAGTTTGCCTTTTATGAGACGGTTTGTGCAGAGTGGGAATGTATCCGCATGGTGGTGCGTATACAAGCTTACACCTCAATTTTGTCTGCAAACACTCTTGAACTCCAGGAAACATTGACATTTTCATGGTGTTTACACTCAAGTAGTTCCGTGCGGTATGAGCTCACTTTCAGGGATGGCGCAGATTTTTGGTGTTTTCTGTGGCATTTGACAAAGCCGCTACCACACAATTAGTATAGCTCAGCCCTCAGCCTTTAAGTTCTTCTGTGGAGGAATATTAGTGTACCGATTGTGTCGTCTGTTACGTCCCCTGTTCAAAAGCACGTTGATTACTTTGAAAAGCTCTCTGAGTATCTGAGGGCACTACACGTGAGTTGTAAGTCGCGCACGACCCTCAGCTACGACAACGAAACGT
Organism: Lactarius pseudohatsudake; assembly: GCA_021525015.1. Taxonomy (NCBI): domain Eukaryota; kingdom Fungi; phylum Basidiomycota; class Agaricomycetes; order Russulales; family Russulaceae; genus Lactarius; species Lactarius pseudohatsudake. The sequence continues at coordinate 55,515 of JAKELH010000492.1, read as the reverse complement.
GTTCAACCTGGGTGATGATCATGGCAACGCAGCTGCTCCACTGAATTGATGCCCGCGTTGGACTGCGACAATCCCATCTTTGGAAAACCGACTCCCAATTTGCACCTCATTCAATTGGCAAACGAGGTCACCGAGTGTGAAGGGCATTTACAGTTGCCTGGACAACGGGATGCGTAGACGTACCGCGGCGCAGGTGTAAGTTTAGTGCAATAACAATAGATGGCCCTGTTTCTCCAACCTGGCCGAACTACAGAAGACTCGAGTTGTGCATCAGCGAAAAGCCCAGCGCGCGGCTATCACAGCTTTTCTCGCACCGCTCCAGCGGCCCGCGCTTTCCCGCGCTTCGGCCGAGTCTGACTTGACCATTCTACTCCTTCATTGGCCTTGCGACCTCACTTGGTTGCTTATGGACACCCCATTATCTTTAGATCTGTGCTCACTTGTATAAATACTACCTGTACCTAATACCCCTTCCTACCCCAGTTAATCCTACTTCTCCCCTCTGGGCTTCAGAGCTCTGTAGGGTCTTGTTCCCCCTCCTTCCTCACGTTCCCGAAAATCTCGCACCTGTCCGTGCCCTTAGAAACTGTAGAGCGACGCGTCCCCGATACTAGTGAAGCCATATACGAAGTTGTGAGTCCCGCGAATGCCTGCACGACCGGCAGCGCGGCTTCCTTGACCTCCCGAACCCTTCCGTCCCTAATCGCATTCCGAAGCACTTACCAGGGGTTTAGGGTATCATCGGCTTTCAGAGAGAACAAGTGCCGAAGCAATTCAGAGATTGGATCGAACATATTTGAATAAGGATGCGCCGGAGGAGTCACGCTACGGTAGTGACGAGCCTGAGTGCGCGGCGCTGCGTAACGGAGGGTCGGTCCTGTCTGTACATATTCCGATCTATCCTACTTACTTAGAAAGGCACGAAAATAAGGTATCATCCACTTGCGCACCTCTACATCCTCCGTGCAAGCCTCCGTGAGTGCTTGTGCTGCGCCCCCGCCCCCGCCGTCGTCACCGCTACCCGACGCCACCATTGTAACTGTTGAGGTCGTCGCGATGCGGTTATCGTCGGCGTCAGCGCGTCGTCCTCAAAGTTCGAGCCCGGCTCGTCGAGACTCAGCGGGCCTGGCTTGTGCGCAATGCGCCCGTGGTGATCACGTGGGACATTGCCAGAGAGGAACGAGTGCGTGCCAGCCGCGTAAGGGCCCCGTCGCTGTGCCGCGGCACGCGTGCCGGACGCATCGGATCGCACGACTTTGAGCAAGTGCTGGACGGCGAATTCGTCTTGCGATTGGGCGGGGGCGGGGGCAGTGAGCGAGGCGGCGGTGGGTTGCCGGCCTTGTGAGACCTGCGTGCGTGTGTCCGTTTCTGGGATAGGGGAGGACCTGTGGCACGCTCACATTTGCTGGAGGCGTGGATAGGTGTGGCTCTCTTGTAGGCCTTCCTGTTTGAGTACGTTGAGCCGTGCGTTCAGCGCCGTGGCGATGTGGAAGATAATCTTGTCACGGAAGGAGCGCAAGGCAACCGTCCGGATGTCGATGTGGGACGACGTTGCGAGTCGGTAGGATGGTATGGACGTGGAACCTTTCCCATTTTGTCAATGGCAGCGGCGGCGGCGGTGTGGTGGTGGTGGGTGGTGGTAGGCAGCGGACGCAGCTCGCTGCTGCGTTGACCGACTGCTCGCTGCCGCCGTTGTCGTTGTCGTCGTAGTTCAAGTTGTTGTCGTGCTCGCTGTCTCATTGTCGCGGCTGTCGTAGTCGCTGTTGTATCTGTCCTCGCGGTCGGTTATTGTCGTTGTGTGCTTCAAGATAGCAAAGACGGCGGGTCACGCAGCTTGGGTCGGCATCAGCGGCACTGGCGCGCCCCCCATCGCCGCTGCCGCCGTGGTTGCAGTAGGTGTCCGTGGGGCTGAGGGCTCGGCCCGCGTTGGCAAGGCGCTGGCAGCGGCAGCCAAGTGGAACACAGATGGAGACGCACCTTGTGAAGTCAAGTCCGATTGGAAAGCTCTGGCGACGAGTGCAAGCCGACCCTCGAACTCGACATCGTCGGGAATGGTAGGAGAGGAGAGGATGTGAGTGCAGAACTTGAAGAGAGGACTCGGAAGTGACGCGCGTAGCCATAAATGTGGAAGCCAAGCCTTGAAGCTTGAAGCTTGAAGGCCGGTGACGAGACTGCAAATGAGCAAAGGAAGGAGTATGACCATGACTCGGGGATGACCATGACTGTCTCGCACCCAAATCATGGAGTTCTCGCGAATCTGGTGGCGGGCGACTTTGGTGAAGCCTGAGCAGTGCCTGAGCGTATGTTGGCCACGGCCCGCGACCCGGGTAGGCTAGCTACGTCGGCGGATTATCAAGCGGATTATGGTTGATGGTCAGCGATATCATCATCGAGGTATAACGCTTTGGCGATGGGAACCTCTGATGCCAACACGTATAGGATTTAACTCCAATAAATGGAAAGTATAATCCCCATTATAATGGCCAGCAGAATTGGTTGTAATGTATTTCAATGATACGTGTTACAACGGGAATACTTCCGAGGATTTTCATGAATTGGAATAATGTCAGCCACATACACTGGTTATGGAAATATTTTATGGGTCATATATGCTAATAAAATAAAATATCATCTATTGCCTGTATCTACTATACAACAGACGACGCCGTAAGACCACTCACGTGCACTTCCCTCCACTTTCGGAAAGTAGTCAGCCACCAAATTGAACCCCGACACGGCGTTAGTCGGCAAGCGTGACATAGGGCCATTTTTCTAACTTTGCAACGCAACAAGATTTCAACAAAAAAAAGTTCAAGTGCGTTAAAAAGTAGTACTGGACACTGTGTATTTAATTTGGTGGGGATTGAGCCAGAGGTGAGTGAGAAAATCGATGTGTTTGACTCAGTGGTCCCGTCCGAATGAGTGATCTGGAATAGTATTACACTCCGCGGTTACTTTTACTGATGTAAGCATCCTGGTTAACACCATCGAGTATGATTTTGACTTGCATGCGACAGCACACGTCCCTGCTGCACGCCATCGACAGCGACGATGTTCGAGTCCGGAGAGGTCGTCCGTGTCCTCGCGATCGTCGCCGATCCACCACCACCCGCCTCGCCGCGTCCGTCGGTGCCAACGATGCCAAGCTCTGCGCGTTCTTCCCCGGCCCCAGTCCCAGCACCGAACCATCACCCACAGCCCTACGTCCGCACGCTCGGGGCGGCACATCAGGACCGTCGGTGCATCTGCCTACTCATCGACCGTGGATTACCGCATTCGTCAGTCGTTCTCGTCGTCTGAGATCGTGGGGCACAGGGGACGACGGCGCCGACGAGCGCACATTCACACAGTGATGCGACAATGACAGCGACGGTGTGACGACAATAACTGCGGCGACGATGACGACAGCAACGCAACAACTGCCAAGGACGAGGGGCAGGGGTAGGGATAGCGGCAGGATGGATATGTTTATAGTGTTTGTGTAGCTAAATTATTAGTAGCGTACTAGGTACAAAACACGCTCCTCCCCTTGCTCCTCCCCATAAAGCCCCTCATAACTCATGAAGGCATTCTTACTCCACACAGTTAATTATCCTCATAAGCGGGTGCAGGGGGTTGAGGGGGGTTCACGGGAATGACATTCGGGACCGTAGGGACCCAGTTGGTAGCGCTGGACCTGTTTCCAAAAACCTCTGTCCTGAGGTCCTGTCTCCAGAGGAGGGTACCATCGCGAGCTTGGCCGTGACCAGAGCAACGGTCACAAGGAAAAGTCGGATGGGGAGGCGCCAACGTTGTGCCTTCAGGCCAAAAGGCGCGGCCATCCGTGGCATCGGGCTGATCTTTGTTGTCTCTGCGTCATCCGAGTCGGACAGCGTTCAGCGTTGTGAGAACTTGACAACATGTGCAGGAGAGACAACTCACCGCGACCAAGTCGTGATAGCCTTCACTGTCAAACTGACCAAGACCCTAAGTCCACTGTAGCTGCCGATAAGTATGTGCGACTCGTTACAGCTGTATCAGGGGAATAATACTAACACGTCCACAAGGATCCAGAATATGCGGCCAAAAAAATTGACAGAGAGAGAGAGCATATCGGAAATGTCAACGGTAAATGTCACGGTGTGGGTGTAATGTCTTGAAGGGTTAAGGGATGAGGCCTAAGGTGCGAAGTAGATGATGAGCCAAGTTTTATGAGCTCCAAGTCCCATAGTTCCGCAGGCGTGCCACTCAGTTTACCAATGGACTCAGGCCTGATTGGAGAATTATCTGAGGTAGTGCATACAAAGCCTCAAAGAACGGACTTCGAAACGCGCCTCTATTGTAAGGATTTGCCGCTGGCACGAGGCACCTCAGCTGTCTTTCAGTTCTGTGTTTCTCGGCGCTCAGTACTGAGCGGCCACTTCAAGTTCGAAAGTCTTCTTGTGTCTCCACCGGTGGAAATGCATAATCTGCGTTCTTCAAGAGGGGAGTAGGCTGAGTCTTGGGCTGAGTAGCACTCAGGCTCGTGACTGCGGCCAGTCTGCGGTCCACCGACTTTAGTCGCCACTGACAGTTTAGCCGCTGTTTTCGGAGCCGTCATGCCTTAGTTGAGACGATACCTCATATCTCGCCGGACCTGGTCTTTGTTGGGACCCCATACAGTAATTCCAATCAGTCGTGATGCCAGCCAATGACCCGGAAACGAAGCGCTCTGCCTGCCACTGGCAGTGCGGCACCTTAGCACGTCGCTGAAACCCACTCACTACTACTACAGGTCTCTCACCCCCCGTCTGGTCCACTTGTTTCTCTTCAGCTCTCTCCCACACCGGGACATAGGCGAGACTTGTCGAGCTCAGAGTCGTCATCCCGCAACGTCGTGCCAGTGACCGGACCCTGTCCACAGAAGCAAATGCTTTCTGAACAGGGCGTAACACCTGTAAAGCGAAACCAGGTCCCACGCCAACCCAAAAGAAAAATACGATCAAGACTCACTGGGCTTGCCACCCCCTTTCACATCGACATTCGGCGCCGGCCACATGGGGTTTTCCTTCGAGGTAAACTGCCCAGTCGAACTCTCAAAGGTAACACCAAACAGCCGGGCGTAACGAACGTCGATGCGGCTACCAACGACTCGAAACCTGTAAACTATAAACCCATATTTCGACGTGAATTCGGGGTGTGTGATTTCAGCAGAGTTCGTGTGTTGACTAACTCACATAATTCCTCAAAGAGTGGCGTCGGATGCGCTGGGAAAACCTTTTCGACGCCTGTTATCCCCGAACCGGCTGCTTCACTCGACTCTGCCATAGAAATGACTGCGCCGCCATATTGCCAGGTACGTATTTGCCGTTAAAGTTGGTGGGTAAAAACATTGGTTTAATCTTGCTTCACAGTCCCAATCAGGCGGAAGCGAGGGGTCTCTTCGATTTTATGACGGATTTCTTGCTTCTCCGGTCGGATGTCCCGTACGAGACGAACAATTCCCATCGCGGGCAACGCTATCCAACTATGAGGTGTGTGCCACTGCATTAGTGTATTGGCGATATTTACCTTCTACCTACACAGGTGGGATCTGCCCTCACTGGCTATGGGCAGCGTAACGATGTCGATGCCCATGAGTGGTTCGGAATTTCTCCAGCAGATCTCTGCTCTAAACGTCCCGACGAACACCTGAGCAGCTCTGAAGAGTGCGACAATGACACTGTTGACCTCATCATCAGAACAGAGGACACCGACCGAGGGGACGCCGACTTGCAAGATAGTGACTCGGAAGGTAATGACAGTCCAGAGGAAGAGAATGACGCGGAGGACATCATCATGGAGGGCAGTGACTGGTGTTACGACTCTGGAGACAACTGTGACAAAACTTCCGATATCTTGGAGGGCAGTATTACAGAGGGCGGCGAGACTGATAGTACTGATATGGCGAGGCACAGTAGCTCCGCCTCATCTCAGGAGATGAGGAGTCGCAAGAGGCTCCTTTCCTTCTTGGTTCGTCATTCAGGGTTACTCCCTTTAATCTCTGAGCTCTGACGACTCATAAGGCCAGGGATATCAAATGTATTCAGAGGCAGTCCCAGGTGCGCATCCCGACCCATACTGTAGTAATAGTGAATATCATTTCCTCCAAGGACGCGCCCTGTACAAAGGGCGACATCCAGATGATTTTAGACCACTTGCACCGTATCGTCAAGTTAGAAAAGAACCAAACGACGCACAAAGAGACATGCACTGGCACCATCCCTTGCAAGACGGCTCTGCCAGCGGATCGTCGAAATCAAGCCAGCATGACTGTGAAGTTTGGTGGCTCAAACTGGAGAGGCGTCAAACCTACCCACTCCCCCTCGTGTCAATGTGATAACCGCCCCCTTGACCGCCCCAGTGACCCAGGAGTAAATGTGAGGACACGTGTCAAGATGAAGAGCCGTTCTTCTAAGAGCGAAGACCTGGCGGCGTGCTTGAAGGTTCAATTCCTCACTAATTTGAGAGAAAAGAAGAACTCGAAAAGGCGAAGCAAGCCACTCGCTAGCTATGAATGCCGACGAAGAGGAGTAGATCTAGACGGAGATGCCGAGGTTCAAGTTGTTCATTACTAAAATATGGTTGTAGCTGTCTCCACGAGAATAATCTTGTGTCGTCATACAAACGTGTATAGATTCAAAAAGCGTATCCGAGTTTCTATCAGATGATGCTCGACGGCAGTTCGACGGTGAAACGGTGAGCCTGGCCCGCCTTGGGACCAAGGGTCAACGCGGGTTGCAGAGCCGCAAGTCTTGCCGCAAGTTGTCGCTCAAAAGCCAACAAGGAAAAATCGACTGTCCTAAGTGGTGCCGGTGCACTGTTCTGCAGGTGCTCAAGTTGGTGTCAGACGATGAACCTCTGCCGTGTTGCGTCATTTAGCCCAACTGCTAGACTGAGTAGGTCCATGTATAGATCTTATGTATGTTTGGACAGTTTGACCGACAGTTGGTTCCATGTTCTGCTACTAAATATGTCGGGGTAGAAGTGCGGAAAGTTGCTGAGTATCTGGAAGATGTCTAAAGGCATCTCCGACGACTCGGAACGCCGAGACACCAAGGATAGAACACACTCGGCCTTGCACTCGGCGGTCTCCTTTTCGTGGATAGCCGGTCCGGGATGCCGCATATGTTGTACAGTGAGTACTACTTACTCGTCTTGCTTACAGCTAATTGTAAATTCCTAGCTGATACGCTGGCCGCATGACACAGGTGAGGCAAACAGATATTGTGCCGATCTCACAACTTGCCCATAACGGAAGTCGACGTACGTATCTGAGCTGAGATCAATGAATGCATGAGCCTACCCTCAGGCTTGAGGCGAAGCCCAATACAGTGGTAAACTCGGCGCAATCGCACGCCTTGGCTTGGCACTGGCAGCGGGTGGGTTAAGTTCCTTACCACTCGTGTATTCAGTTGAATCTATTTTCGTTGCAGGTTTGTATAGTTTGGACCCAGCCACCTTTTCTCCACTACGGGACAATACTACAACTTCCTTTGGGCACAGACTCGGTACGTACCATGATGTCACGCAGTTTTCGGTCCACGGGGGGTTTCTGTGAGACACCGCCCCGTATCCGTGCCCCATTGTCCTACACTTGGCCCTTCTCCATGCTTCTCTGCCCGTGCGCCACCCTGTCCCCACACTGGGACTTCTACCCTTCCTCGCTACACCTGGTCTCAGCATCTTCGTCATTTCCCTCCTCAGATTCTTACTTTCCCTCCCTCTTTTAAATCCTTATGTGCAAGCCTCTCGCCCCTGGGTGTCGTATTGCCTACTGTCCACTTCACCCCGTCGGTGCGCCCAGTAATTGGGATCCTGGCCCGTCTATTTCTCCATTCCCTTTCATTACGCTCTCTGCATCCCCCCTCTTTTGCCCGCCCTCTACCACCGTCCTCTGGTGTCTCGCTCGGCAACCGTCAATGTAGCACCCTCTGCAAGATGCCGTTATTCTGATATTAGTCGCGCATGTTGTCGGATCTTGGAGATGAGTTATCGTGCGCTTCGATTCTTTGTCGTCGATTACCATGTGCCCTATTCCTTTCATGCTTTTCTCTTGCTTTTGGATGACTCGTGCCTCCAATTGTCATCTTTGTTGTACGCGTCCCTGAGCCATTGCGTCGTTCCCGTGCGCAGGTGTTTTGTCCTCCTCCTTGCCCGTTTGTTTCCCCCTAATTCGCCCTCGTCATTGCCCGTTTCCCTCACCTTAACCCCTTGCTACACCTTTGTCTCTCCCTATGCCACACGAACGGGTTTGCTGAATATATATAAACCATCCTTGCCTTCACTACTAATAGTAGTTCCCTCGTCACAACTGCAGCAAGTTAGCACGGCCTACAGAAATAACCAAGTTATACTCTCGACAGCGCCTCCATTGTCCTCTACATTGGCTTATTTGACCCCATCCTCCATCGTCACCACATCTGTTGCCGACTTGCCTTTTCCCTCGCTCCCCCCCTTTACACCTCCACGATCCTCGCCTCTAGCCTTTCATCGGCTTGTTACTTGTAGTCTTGCAACCCACGGCGTTCATTGCCACCTTTCCCCATCTTTGTTTGCTCAACTTCTGTCGCAGTCGGCCCTATTTACTCTTCTACATGTGCGTGTATTTTCCATTGGGATTCTACGAACATCTGGTCACAGCGAGCAACTTGTTCCAGCATACTCCATTGCAGCATGCCTGCCACGTACACACAGTGTATGGCATTTCATTGTGTGATCTCTCCCTCAGCTGACGACCTCTTACAATTTAGTGATAGAGTCGGTCCTTACTGATGTGGCGAAGGATGGTATGGAACGATTCAGCCTCAAATGGTTTCGCCAGAAAAGTAGGTATTTCCGCCTCGGGCTTGATTACAAAGAGGGTCTTACCCCTTCTGTCAGTCCGCACACAGGCCAAAAGAGTGAAGAGAAGACCAGGCCCTCGCCTGAACAACTTTATTCATCGCACCCTAAAACACGAGGTCATTTATTCGTTGTGCTCTGTATGTGTAGTACTCACCATGATATCAAGGCGCGGCTAGGGTATCTTCAACTTCAAGATAGCCCTCATGGCCTTTCGATATACATGTCAGCGGGGGGTCGTCATGAGTATGTGAGAGTACCCGAAACTCCGTGACTACGCAATGAAAGCCGGATCACGTTACAGGTATACGCATCGCTCTATAGCGGTCCCAATTGAGGCACAACCACTCTCCAGTACAAGCTCTACTTACAAAACGCGAAGTGAGGTAGGTGGCTTATTGTCTCATTTCTATCCTGTGCTAATCCATCGCAACTTGCATTGGGTAGCTCCTCCGGGAGAACAGCAAGTGGAATGATGAATTTCTGAAAGCGGAGATTCGTCTTGCTCGTGCTGATTCCGTTATTGATACTGAGGATGGCGGTGACGTGGGAGTGGTCACAGGAGCACCCGCCGCTGTTACAGAACGGGTAAGTCACTTTTGCGTCATGGTCAGCGCGATCTGTCTCACGGCGTTACATTCTAGATACAGCACCTCGTTGCATTATCAAAGAATAGAAAACACCAAGTACGCCATCACAGTTTTAAATGGCACATTTCTGAGCATCTGTTAGATTTCGCTCATGCACGAGGCCGAGCAGTATCGATACAACGAAGCCTTACTAAATGAAGACTACGAACGTGGCATACAAGAGGCGCGTGATGCTCTTTTGGGAGGATATCGCAATTCGGATGCACAGGGCAATGTTGATGACCCCAGTCGTGGTGATCAGGAGGAATGACTCAGAGAGGATGCCACCTTGGATGGTTGGGTGTCGATATTCGCATGCTTATATCTCAATTTGTAGACAGGTACTGGTAGTACTTTCTCCTTTATTTTCTCTTCCAATGGCACCGTAGATCCTTCCCAACCGTTCACATCAACAAACAGTTCTTTGGCTGGGACCGACGGACCGACGACGCGCTTCTGTCCTGATCTCCGTAACATATTGGGCGATGAGGACGGCGACATGAACGACAACTTGAAGATGTCCATTCTGTCCTTCTCTTTCATTTACTTTCCCACCAATACTGTGCATTTTTTTCAGCTGTTTACATCATCTCCAAATGGTTCCGAGTCATTCTTCGAATACAACTAATTAACTGCGCTCGATGGGCTATATTTCGTATACAGTGCATGAATTTCAAGGAAGAATGCGGTGAACTTCGTAGTACAAGGGGTTCAAAAAAAAACATCGTCGTACAGTAAGCACAGACACTGGGATACTTCGCGTTGCGGCTGGTAATTACGGTCACGGCTGCAAAGTACTTTCAGCCATTTTCATACCACGTGAAAAGGCGCCCATACCTTCGAATGTGGCGGGTTCGTTGACATGATAGTCCTTGTACTATTGTGGAGCTGTAGGAGGCTGCACCACCTTATATCGACGATATCTAGTCGATCCAGTTACCCAAGTAGGCTCTCCCTGCTCTGTGATCATGAGGTGTCGCCCCTCAAGCAGTCCTGGACCCGGACACACGTAGCCAATGGTAACAGGCTTCCAGAAGGCCGCAGACGATTCAGAAGGCTCGCGTGGTACCCACACCCACAGTTGTACAGTGTGATCCTTGGATCCGGAAGAAAGGCCTGCGGCTGGATAAAAGACGTGGATAAAGACGTCGAAGACTTGGGGGTGTAATAGTGGTCGGAGTTTGGCCATGCCATGAATATCCGAGGGATTTTCCAAAGGCGTGTGTTTCCCCTGTAGATAGAACCATCGGTACTGTATCCCTTTTCCGCGGATTGTCTTGTTGTGAATACTAACACCCAGGCCCTAGGTCATCATGCGCTGTTCAGTAGTACACGCAAAGAATAGACATGCACTCACGGGTAGATCTAGAAGATTCGGCTGATCTTCTTCAATATGGATTGCATCATCCAGTTAGGGCATAACATGGGTAACCCATGGGTGACATGACCTCTACCCGCACCCACACCCGCCAGATACCGTCCGGGCTCATGGGTATGGGTTCCGGCGGCCCCGGGTATGGGTTCCGGCGGCCCCGGGTATGGGTTCCGGCGGCCCCGGGTATGGGTTCCGGCGGGTCGCGCGGGTACCGGAAACCCGCGCGGGTTGGCACTGCGGGTTGGCATGTGACCGTGCCATTCAAGCGGCTCTCAACATCTTGTGTATAATGGCGAGTGTGGCACTCATTTCTATTACTTAAATACATGATTATATTAGTTACTAGTACTACTATCTAGTAGCTCAGCCCTGGACCCATCAACATCAGGCAGCTTCGCGTGGGGTTTGGAGGGTGTGAAGGTGTCGCAAGGTGTCGCAAGGTGTCTCGCACGCTTCCGCGGGACGCGAGCTGTCGTAGGTGGGTCCGCAGCAATCGTAAATACATTGTCATTGAAGTAATAAAGCCGCGTGCAGGTGCAGCGGAGTCGGGAGCAGAAATGGGGTCGATTGGTCGCAGGTGGTCGGAAACAGTCGTGCACGCTTGTGCACAACTTGAAACTTTGCATGTGCGGCCGTTTGTGTCGGGAACGCGTTGTATTCGAGTCGTTAAGGCCGCACGCGAATGTGGCATGCTGGGGAATGCAAGGAATAAGCAAGTGAGCTCAAAAGTCCGAAAAATGATGGGAGAAGTCTAACTTGAATGTCTTTGAGGATAGGTCCAGGATGGAGAGAAGAGGGGAGAACTTGAAAGGATGAGGAGATGGGGCAAGATTGGACTTGAATTTGCAGCGGTGTTGATGTTCGAGAGATAGGTGCGATGAAGTTGCAGCATGTGTGGCGTTGATGTCCAAGATAGGCAAGAGCGCAGGCACGTGCTTAACTTGTTCTGCGTACTGTCCGCTCATCTAAGTCTTCGTTGCCATTACCCTCTCCAGGTACCGGGGCTGGATCATCATCCAGTGGCTTAAAACTGTCACCCCCACCAGCAGCCTCAAGAAGTGCATTCACATTCAAGTTTTTGGTGAGTTATGGGTCCTCCTCCTCGGATTTCGGACTTTTGAGCTCAGTGAAGCTCACCCTTTCCATTCCCCAGTACGCTGCACTCACACGCGGCCTTAACGACTCGGTCCTCACTCATTTCTGAACCCAGTAGCCACCTCTGCGAAGTTTCGCACCGTGCCGAAGCTTGCGCGACCACTTCCGACCACCTGCGACTAACCAGCCCATTTCCGTTCCCGACTGCGCTGCACTCGCGCGCGGCCTTAGATATTCGACACCGACACGTTTACGATCGCCACATACCCATGTACGGACGTTCGCACCCCGCGGAGGCATGCGCAGTACCTTGCGGCGCTTCACACCCCCCACACCCTGCGCCTGTCTTGGATGGAGTTGGGGCCCAGGCTACTGTAATTGTAATCAAACTATAGACTCCCCATAGCATAGTAGTAAAATGTACAAGTAGTAGTAGCTCTAATTCCAGTAGTTTTTGGACAAAACCCGCCAAACCCGCTGTGTGGGTACGGGTCTGGCACGGGTACCTCAGAGCTGACCCAGACCCGTACCCGGCATACCGGGTACCCGCATACCCGCACGGGTTTACAAACCCATGTTATGCACTACATCCAGTGGGTCAGCGTGTGCGCGCTGTGTGGGAATATTGCTTGTGTCTTCAAAGCTGGTTTCTTTATCCGTAACAATCAAGGAGGAGTTTGGATCACAATGCTCTTCCGACGGCGGGGTATCAGGTATGTCAGGAACTGTGAAAGTGACAGGTAGGCTTCGCCCTTTGAGGTTGAGCTGAAACTGATATTGGCCGGACATTTGAGGCGTCGTCATTGGAGAACGGTTGAAATCAGGTGAAGTGGCTGAGGAATACAGTGGTCTAGCACAACAGGCGAAACGGCCGATTTCGGGCTGAGTGCCCGAGGTCACCTCACAGTGCTCAAGTTTCGATCAATGACAACGAGAGCTGTAATAACACGGCTACAGGCGCGCACGGTACCACTGTGTCGGCTCGGCCTCGGCCTCGAGGATAGACTCACGCAATTCATTTGTTGATCTCGTTGTTGATCTCACCTCAGAACGTCACGGTCTTCCGATTCGCCATTGTTCCCTGTCACCCTGCGCATACCTGTGACAGCCATTTCCTTGGATATCCCCGGAACTATTCCGACTTTGTTCTGCCTTATCCAGCCCTCGACGACTCGTTGGCTTCTTCAAAGGCTTCTTCCTGGTCACCTCAGCTGGGCACCGCACACTTAGACAATTGCCACCTCAGGCTTGTTCTCCAGTCCTAATATCCCTGGGTTCTATGAGAGATCAGGATGGATCCTCCCATCGGCCGTTCTAGTCCTCGTATTTCGCATGCTCCTCAACAAAGTGAGGCCGACATTGTCCGCAATTGGAGTCGTATTATAGGTTTTGTTCGCCACTTAATCATCATGCAATTCGTCTGACCTGCCACATTGGTCTAGAAACCATCATGATGGAAGTGGAGGAGGGAACAAATGATTGCTCTCGGTGTCAGCTGATTTTGTCACTTCCGCCTCTGATACAGTAGCACGCCTTACTCACTGATATATAGGTCTACCAGTTGTCAAAGACCTCAGGTCTCGGCTTTTAGCAGAGGGCACAGAGTTAGCTGCTGATGTAAGAAACATCGTACAATGATACTCTATATCCACGTCCTAACCTCGCATGCTCCGAGTCAACATACTTTCTCCAGGCGCTGCATTCGGATGATGAGTGTAAATGTGATACCCTTAAGAAGGTAGAATTCTTTGTGGAGCATTTGTTTCCTATCCATGCTAATGGCCGTACGACTTGCTGCAGCAACTGCTGCGTGAAGAGGAAAGATGCACGGCATTGCACTCCGATATTGATGAACTCCGCGCTCAGCTTGAGATGTGCCAACGGGATTTGAATGAGGCCGAAAAGCAGCGGGCTGCAGCAATAGTATTCAGAACAGAAGTCGTGGCCCTTAAGGAGAGGCTATCAGAAGAGGAACAAAAAGCTCAAGACTTATCCACTGAACTGTCTCAGCGGGAGCGGGAGTTAGTAAGGCTGAAGGACAAGGAGAAAGCAAGGTCAGCTCGGGGCAAGTCGCCTCCCGAAATTTACAGTGAGTCTGACATTCTCTGGCTCATGGACCAGTATTATTTAATGGTTCCAGGTATTGCGGACACAACGTCACTCAGCGGTCAGCCTTTTTCTCAAGCGATGCTACCATCTTCTCAAAGCAGAGGGCCAACACAAGAACATTTCTCATCGGTGCGGCCTCCTACTTTAAGTTCTCAATGCTAGCAGCAAATAACAGCCCGAATAGAAGGCGCACTCAGAGGCGGAAAAGGTTTACGAATCACGTTTGGAAGGACTTCACCTCAAGATCCAATCGTTGGAGAAAGCGCTCAAAGAAGCAAATGCCCTTCGCAACCAAGTTGAGACAGAACTCGAGAACGAGATATCCAGACCGTGTAAGTGTCACACCAGTGAGCATCTTTCCCAAGTCCAAGAGGCTAGAGCACTTGACAAGACCGTGAATGAGTATTAGATCTCGACACGGTGGACCGGGACCCGAACGATGTCCCTGTTGGTGGCCATGGTGCCGCCGACATATCACCCATATTGGATCAAGGGACAGACCAACAATCGGATGGCGACACTCCCAACGCCGGTGTTTCAAAGACGGAACTCGAGCACGATATGTCTCACTCCAAATCGTGTCATCTTGGTGAGCATGTTTCCCGAGTCCGAGTGCACTCAACAAGACCATGAATGGAAATACTAGACACCGACGCGGTGGACCAGGATCCGAAAGATGTCCCTGTTGGTGGCCATGGTGCCGCCGACATATCACCTGCACTGAACCAGGGGGAAAACCAACAATCAGATTGTGACATTTCGAACGTCGATGTCGCCCAGACAGAACCTGAGATCGAGATATCTCACTCCATGCCATGTCACCCCAGTGAGCATTTCCCCCGAGCTCAAGAGTACTTAAAATGACCTAACAAGACCGTGGATGGGGTATTAGATATCGACGCGGTGGGCAAGCACTCGACCGATGTTCCTGTTGGTGGCTATGGTGCCACTGACACTTCATCTGCGCTGAAACAGGGGGAAGACCAACAATTTGACGGGGACATTTCCGATGCTGATGTTGCCAAACTCGTCCCTCCCTCTAGCTCATTTCCACTCGCACGGCGTCCAAATATCTCGGGGGAGTATTCAGGTCTACATCCAAGGCTCATAATTATCTCATCGATATTCGTTGGGTGTATCGCCGTTGTCATCCAGTATGTATTGGAGTCAAAAAAGCGGCGTAGTAACACCGGATTCATAAGGCCAGGATGGGCCCGCCATCGCAGTGACGGTTGGCAGTACCATGAAGGCAGATAGTTCGATATAGTTACCTCCACATGTTCCTCACCCGCCTTTCAAGAAACCAGATTGTTTCCCTATCAGACGGGTGTTCCACATTCCGATTATCGAGGAACGTGCACACACGGGCGACCATCGCAATTGAATGTACAGTACCTTAACGAGATATGCAATGCGGGTGGAGTCCGGTGGACTGCGAGGTGTCCCATGCAAAGCGCTTGTATAGGCTATTAGCTCTTCACTGCAACGGCAAAGACACGGTTGCCCTGCTTGGACAGCCGGTTTCCCTCGCACGCAGCAGTGGACAGCAAGGTGGACAGCAAGGTGGGTGAGGCGGCCCGTGAGATCCAGTGGGAAGTCCATCGATTCGTGTGGGTTATTTTTCAAATGATATAGATTAAAATCGAGCGTCGGTTAAATGTTCCGTATAGTCGAAATTTTTAGATAAATACTAGATAAATCTTCTGCTTTCTTGGATTGCTATTGATAATATTTGAGGAAAATCGAAATAAATTCACCAGGGTCGGTCACTGACTCACTCGACATCCCGATGAATCGACAAAATCGACATCTTACGATTACACTGACAGTATCGATTTCCACCTCACGATTGCAGTCGATTTTATATATATTAATTATGGGATTATAATAAAGAACATTGATTCGGTAATCGAAGAGATGCGAGACCGAAGCTACCATAGGCCGGCTGTCCTGACTCTGTGGCATCCGCGCCTAAGTATACGGCGTCAACGTAAGTGAGACAGGGTGAGATGAGTAGGTTGGCGGTAGGCGCGTGGATACGTCCAAGACGAGGGTATAGATGCAAGCAACTTGGATCCGGGGATTGGGGCGCTTGAGATGGACAGTGTGACGGTAGCGGCATAGGAACAGGGATTTGTTCGTGTGCCCTACATATGGTTGGTCAGTAGATGCTGCGAAAATGATACAAAGTCACCACAGTGCCTTGGGCGACGCGCATATCCTTTTGAATCGCTAGGTAGGAGACAAGGAGCCGATGGGTCTGCGTCAACCCGTGCATGTGTGAAAGAACTCACTTCTTTGTCCATGTCGGATAGCCTTGAAATACATGTCAAAGTTGGCAGCGAGACCTCGACCGCTGGGTTGTCGTTTGTTCCACTGGCATGCAAATGTTCCTAAAGAAAGTGTTAGTATGTTGGATGCTACCTGAACGAAACGTACTTGATGGCGATCGTGCCGGTGGGTTCAGCTACTAGTAGAGTGGTCACGATCTTTTGTTCCTTCGATGATGTGGTCGTGGTCTTGCCCTCATGGTTTCTGACTCGACGCTTTCTCCATCGTCGACGCCATTCCCAGGGCCGCAATACAATCCTTAAACACACCTGCAGACGAGCAACGCGTTTGGCACGAGACGTGGCATGGCAGACTCTACAGTGAGTATGCGTTCGAGCCCGAGTCACCAACCTGTCCCGTTACCACCTCTTAGTCGAGGAAATCGCGGACTGCGCCACCGTGAGCGTTCCCAAGACTTGCGCCGGCAGGCGAGGGTCCGTCCGCCGCCGCATGTCGAGAGTACACAGCCACGGGACACGAGTCCCGAATTGTCATCGGGTGAGGAGACTGCCGGTGAATCCACCAGCCTTTCTATCGCTGCGTCGGCCATAGCTCGTTCGAGTCGGAGGTGGTTGGTTAGGAATGGGTGTGTTTGCAGGGGCTGGGTCAGGGTGGACTGGTGTGGTATTTTGGATGTCGGATGGTCCACTGGCAGCCGCTGGTGTCTGCGTTGGTTTGGATGGTGCTGGAGGTGCGACGGGGTCAGCGTCCTCAGTGTTCTGTGTGGCTGTCGACTTGGCTGGAGGATCCAATGCAAGCTTGCTTCAAGGACAAGGTGGAATCGCCCCATCAGTCGTCACGGCGGCATTACTTCTGCCAGGCGTTGTCGTTGTCGTTGGGGCCTCTCCAAGTGTTGCTGCATCTGTCTGTGTGGTCGTCACGGCATCCTCGGATGTCCAAGTCAACATCGAAGGCTTACACTCACCCGAGCGGGTGCCGCGGAAACTGGTGCGGTGAGTAATGGGTTGGTCATCACTCCTGTGTAGGTCCCCGACGATAAACTTGATGTTGTGGGTGCGCTGAGGGGATATGTATGCGTATGGATGACATTGAGTCCAGGCCTTACAATGGGTTGGCTATGATAGATTGTACAGGCGAAAACTCCTTTCTTCTCAACCACCACCATGCCACCCAAACCCAAACCTACACCCCCCCCCATCCCTATCACCTCGCAACAGATAGCAGGTGTCCTCTCCTCTGTCTCCTCCGGGCTGGAACAGCTCCTGGCCTCCTCCCCCGATCAGTCAGATGCTCTGAGACAACACATCCTAGCCTTCCTCGCAAACCCCACCGTCAAATCCCTCATCGGGGGCTCGCCTCCCCCCCTCCCTTCCTCCACCAACATTCCCAAGAACCTCCTCGATGACATCGCCGCCATCAAGAAGTCCCTCGCCGCCCTCCAGAAGGTGACGCCAGCCAGTGCAAAACCTGGCAAACCCCCCTCCCAAGCCAATGCTCCACAATCAGGACCCTCAGCTAAACCCAAGGCTGAGGCCAAAGCCCCCTCTTATGCCGGCACTGCTGCCCTGCCACCCCGCCCCAGCGTGGTCATCAGCCTTGCCACCACGGACTGGAATGACCGAAGGCCCACCCCGGCTCAGGTATGCTCCAGCATCAATGTCGCCCTGGCCGACTCCCAGCACGAACAGGTCCGCATCTCCGCTGCTCGGTGGACTGCAAGAGACAACCTGATTCTGATGGGGGGACCCAACACCACGGCGCACCAACTCCAGCTATCTATTCCCACCATCCGCAAGCACTTCACTGAGAAGCTCTCTCGCTCTCACGACCCCACTCCCATCCCCATCAGACCAAACCTCAAATGGTCAAAAATTCTCATCAACAGCGTCCCGACCGGAGTTACCCCCTCGACACCCGCTCGCACCCCTGACGAATGCCATGCGGCCCTCGTCTCGGAAAACCCCTCATATGCAGCTCTCACAGTCACACAGAGACCCAGCTGGGTCCGCAGCCCCACCTCATACTCCGATAATGCGCTGTCCTCCCTCGTGGTGGCGTTCGAGGACCCGGACGGCTCCCTGGCGCGTGGCCTCATGGCCAATAAGACGCTCTTTATTTTTGGGCATTGCGCCACCCTCAGAAAGTGGAAGCAACGCACCCACCCCTCCAAAGACAAAGTTCCCTCACCGCCCGCAAAATCGCCATCACCTCCTGACTCACCCACAGACCCCCTCAACATCAGCTTCCAACAGCTGTCGGCCGACATCCTCCAAGGCCTCCGCCCCACTCCGAGCCCGGCCGGACTGCCCCAAGAGTCCACTCAAGAAATGGAAGAGGAAGAGGAATTCATTGGAAGACCGCCACCACTTAACACGCGCCAGTCCTCCCGCCGCAAATAGCAGTCTCCAGATGATAAGGCGCCCAGCCGCCCCTCAACTCTCGCCACTTGACCGGTACAATCTGCGACCCACGCAGAGGAGCTTACGATGCACAGTACCCAGCAGGCAGTAGTCGTTAATTGAGCAGTAGGGACATGTAAGATTTCGTGCTACATAGTGTATTTGGCACCAAGGCGCACGTAAATGGATTTAAAAAAAAAAAAAAAAAAAAAAAAAAGATTGTACAGGCCCTTGGGGCTTGGAACATGAGTTGGCATCAGTAAGGATAGTGAAGACACTACGTACTGATTGTGTTGATAGTGCTGCATCATCTGCCTCTGGGCACCGCGAAGCATCTTGGCGCTGACCAGGACACAGGGGGCCAAGTGTCTGGTAATGTGAAGTTATGAGCACATGAAGGTGAACAACAAAATATAAATGTCCTCCTCTGGATCCAACTAGGGCAAAGCTCAGAGTACTGGCGTAGAGAGTGGTGTGAGAGTGGGAGGGACACTTTCAAACAGCGCTCTTTGTCAGTAAAAATATGTGTCAGCATATGTGTCAGCGAAAACGAAGGGGCACATACTAACTTAAACATGACTCGCTCTTGGGCTCGTCGCTTGCTGCCTCAATTTGTCCACCACCATCACTTTTGGACCACCACTGTCTGCGTCCGTACACCCGCTTTTTGTTTTGTTTTGTTTTGTTTTTCAGAGCAAGGTCCAAGGCAAGGTCTAATGCCTTCGTCAAGGCCTTTGCGTGCCTTCGATCAATCTTGCCCTAAATGATCACATTTTGTCACATGACTGCAGAACCGGCGCAACTGCTCTCACGCCTTTGAGCCATCGTGCCGGTTGACGCTCAAAGTGTCGAGCTTCTCTATCTGTGGTTGAACTTAGAGACCCCCTATCTATTCAGTATAGCCAAGGTGTTTAATCGCACAATGGGTGCTATGGTATTCTTCGTTGTCGTCGGTGCTGTACATGCCGGAAAAACTTCCCTTTACAACACTGTCAACATGAGTTGCGGATGGCCAGAGGCAGCCCCGCACGTGGAGACGTTGGCAAGCGAGCTGCATTCGCGCAGGCTCCCGCGTCGCTCAGACATATGCGTAAGCACGCCTCAAGCTACTAACCGCGTTTACCAGTCCCGCAGCAACATACGTGGTAGTGGCAGTGCGAGAAAAGCACGTGTGTAGCAGGAGCAGCGTACATCAAGAGGCCCCAAGCGCAGACCCGACCGCGAGCGTGCCACGATTGCGCGGCGGCCCATATGTCACATACAGACCACGGAAGACATTACTCATTGGAAACAGCGATTACAGGTTCCGCGGCAGCGCGCGTGGAGGAACGCGACAAGGTTCTTCCAAGAGCAACTCCCAACACGAAAGGGACACAAGCACGAGGTCCAACGGCAGTGCCATATGCGTGTGCACGTTCGCGGTGCATTTCAAGGTCGACAATCACTACTAGTACACGCGAAGGTGTTTATGGTACCAGCGGCAACGTGCGTGGTACATGCGCAGATCGACTCAGTCAAGAGTGGCGCATACCAAGAACTTGAAGCCCCCAAGTACAAGAGCAACAGCGACAGTGCCACTTGCACGCGGATGCCCGCGGCACGTTCACAGCTTGGCAATAGTATAAAGCACTCGCGGCGACGTTTACAGACACGCAGCAACGTGCGCGATGCCAGCGGTTCGACAGCAATGCGCGATGAGGACATCACAAGTCCAAGTACAGCGGCAATAGCACCGGTGTCGCGCGAACTTTCGCGACTCGCGCAGAGGTTCAGCACGGTATTGGAAATCAAGAGCAACATTTTCAGGCTTCACAAACTGCGCGCAACAAGTGCGACTTCACGTTAGGAGAAGAACGCTAGTCGGCAATGCGCCAAGTCCAAGCACACTGGCAGCTGCGCTGCAATTGCGCTGCCTTCGGTGATTCGGATAGGCGTCAAGGACAACGCCACGTACCAGTGCACGCATTTACGACCCCCATGTCAATGCGCCCAGCGAAGGCAACCTCAAGGTATCAGACCACCAAGCAAGAACACCTCAAGGGCACAGGATATAGCGCCTCTGCCATGTCCGCACAGACTCCCGCGACTCGCCACGAGGACCATAGACGTTCCAGGAGCATTCTAGTCACCCGATGCGCATAGGCAGCGACATGCGCGATAGCCACAGCTCGATACTGACTGCCGCACCCTTTGCACAGAGAGCGCCTCAAAACGCACAGTGTTAGCTGCTGACCCACAAAGCCACGGTCCGTCGCCTTGTGCTAGGAGAACAAACACGACCCCTGGCAGTTGCAAGAGCGATCCAGAAGACCGCAGAACCACGCGCAGCAATCACGCATTGACATCTCAGCCATACGCACAAGACAGAAGACGTTGTGTTCATTGAGTCCGTGTGGGTGCATGGAGCCACAGGTTGTCTGGCAGAGACGGACGCACCGAGGACGTGGAAGGTCCATTACTGTACTTATAGTACCGTTGCATACGCAGATATGTCTCCAGTTGTGCATTTAGCATATGATAAATGACGGACCTGCGACTGGTCTTAAACTTGGTCTTAGGAACCGGACATAGACTTGTATACATGGTACCCAAGCCTCAGATTGGGTTTGAAACCACATACATTTGACGCAGACGTACTGCCATTCACACGTCGATTATGTGTCAATTAATACATATTTCATTCAACGTGATTCGTAGGTAATCAACACTAAACATATTTAATCCACTATAATCCGAATTTATCGACGTAATCGAGGGACTTCCCACTGGGCGCGCGCGCGTGAGAGTCGACGTATGCTGCGCGGTTGCCTCAACACGCTCGACATGAGTCATCCTCAAGGACATCTAACAGCCCTTCTCCATTTGCGTTCCTTCTAGAAACCCTGCCGTCCCTCCAACAGCTTTCATATTATCATATTAGAATGTGCACGTGCAAAACTGTATGGCCGGCTCTGGCATCAGTGCGCGACCGGCCACGTGCTGTGTTTTGTTTGCGGACTTTGTTTGCGGACTGTTTGCGGTGGCATCATGTACGACTTTTTGGCGCTTTGCGCTCCTGCTCCACCACTTCTTTGTGTGCAGGGCCACTTTTACTACTCCTATGATCCGCTTCCGAAAGACATCTAAGATCCCTTTTACCGCCTCCCAGTTCTGCATTGGTGAACCCAATGCTATATCATTCAGTATTGGTGCTCGTGCGTTAACTTTCAAGTTGATCATAGCTTTGTCTAAATTCCTGTCAGCGCGCTCTAATCTCAACGGGTCAAGTTGCAACCAGGAGACCGATTCTCCCGTGGACGAGATGGTTAGTGCGAGGTGTTGCAGTAAAATCACCGCCAAATAAATAGATGCCCCTTAGGATCCACCAACAGATGAGATCTCTTGTCACCTAACTGAGAATACCAAGACAGTTAACCTTGCAATCTGTAGCCGGAAAAGGAGTGGAACGAGTTTTACCTACCCTTTCATGTTGGTGAGTTCTCTGTACCCATTGCGCCACTTGACATCCCCATGACTTTGTTCTCTACAGCACTCGCCAACTTGGCTTTTCACAGTTGCCTTCTTTCTCTGCTTTCTTATGGTCAACCGCTGTCATTCGAATATTGTCCGATCTTTGGAGCAACACATGGCTTGTATATCCCCCTCGAAAGTCAGCCAGCTTATCCTCCAGTCTGGCCGGCAGTGTGATTGGCACCAGACTGCCTTCTCACGTCTCATTCCATTTGGTCGTGACTTCGCCTCCTTGAACTCGGGTGGCGTAGTTTCTCCAAGACTGACAACGTTAGGTGTCGATTCAGTGCCTCCATCCACAGTTTTGGGCAGCAGGACCGGAGCGTGTTGGTCGTTTCGTGGCAATTCCGGGACGTTCGGCGTTGCGTTTGACGTGCCGAATGTTATGCCGTCTCACGTTGTGATACATCATCGGCCTTCTAATTCGACTGACTGTCTTTCTCGCGCTCCTCGACAAGTCATAGTCTGGGGCCTGGTGGACGGGGAAGCGAATATGAAGACCTTTTCCCGGTCTCAACTGGCATTTACTTCCACCCTCGGAAAGGTGCCACCATCCCCGATATCAAAGGAAGGCGTATTTGTACCATTGGCCGAGATCGACTTTGACATCACCGCCCGGTCTCTGCGCCAAGTGTTCCCAGTTTCTGACAGCATCAGCAATCCATGATCCTCTATGTAGTGCTACGGTAGCGCTACAGTAGCTCCATAGCATCTGTAGCAGCATAGCAACGTTTATGTTGTATGTAGTTCTACTGTAGTTCTACTGTAGTTCTACTGTAGTACCAGGCCTACTACCATAGTTCTACTGTAGTACCAGGCCTGCTACTGCAGTTCTACTGTAGTACCAGGCCTACTACCATAGTTCTACTGTAGTACCAGGCCTGCTACTGTAGTTCTACTGTAGTACAAGGCCTACTACCATAGTTCTACTGTAGTACCAGGCCTACTACCATAGCCTTACTGTAGTCTACCATAATTTCATAGTCAGTTCTCAGTCAGACAATATTCATGCAGAATAAAGGTTAAATATATATATTTATGAGTATACACAACTACAAATACAACAATACACTATGGGAGCCAGATGCCGCAGCGACAGGGTGGTGGAGTGGCAATAGTGTTGAGGTGGCAGTGGCGCCGTGGCGGGGCGCGCGTGGCGGGCCGGCGTGTGGTGGAACGCAGGGCGTGGCAGTGAGGGCCGAGTCGGGACGGCGCTGGTCGGCGTGGTTGAGGCGCTGCGGTGTTGGTGGGGGTCGTAGCGGATCGGAGTGGCGGTGGCGACCATGTCGGGGCAGCGGCAGTGGCAGAGTCCTGTACCAGTTGAGATGAGAAAGACAAAAAGAAAAAAGAAATAGAGAACTTATCTGAGCGGCGCCGACGTGGCAGTAGCGGCCACGGCGCCAGTGTACGTGGCGCCGTCGCGTGCCTGTCGAGGTGGGGCCAGGGTGCCGGTTGACGTCGCCGAGGTGGGTGGCGGCGCAGACGAGGTGGTGACGAGTGGGAATGGCGTTGTGTTGGGGCGGGGCCGGGTTAGCGCTGTCGAGGTGGCGGCGGCGGCGGCGTTGTGGCGGTCGAGGTAGTGATAGCGGTCGTGACGAGGCGGTCGAGGCGGTGGTAGGGGTCGTGACGAGACGGCCGCGTCGTAGCAACCGCTGAGTTGCTGGGTGGAGGCGGGGGTGGCAGCCGTGTCGAAGCGGCGGCGGCGTAGCGACGTCGAGGTGCGGACAACGGCCGCGTCGAGACGGCGGGGTCTTAAGGGGTGGTGAGGTGGCAGGTGCGGGTGCGGCGGTTTTGAGGTGACGACGGAGTTGCTGCGCCTGGGTAGAACGTGAGGATGAGAAAGAAAAAGAACAAACAGCTCACCTTAGAACAAGAGCCGCGAGACGGCGGCAGTGCATACGGGTGAGGTGGGGGCGCCGAGGTGGTCTGATGACGTGTCCTGCGACCGCCCGATCAGAGGTAAAGGATATATATATAAATTTACTCAGCTGTGGCTGCGAGATTGCGAGGATGGGTGCAACTTGAAGGCGAGGAAGGAAGGGGAGGAAGGGTGGGTTCGAGTTCGAACAAGTTACGTCTGAATCGGCCAAGTGGCGCACTTCCCCACGCCACAAATTAAACTTCCGCCCGGAAGTCGCCCGTGGTCCACACCAATTTTTTTCTAAGTCAATCTAGTGTTGCTGCCAGGGCTGAGCCGATGTTCTGATATCTCAGGAAATAAAATAGATAACATTTTGAAAATATTTAGGGAGTTAGATCAGATCAGGAGCCAAGGGGTCCTCTGCCAACCCTAAGTGATCTGATCAGTAGTTTCCAACTTATTTGAACAGCTCAGTGACTAGTGCTATAGCAGCTCAAACTGGTATTGTTAGGATCTGAAGAAATAAAATAGCTAAAACTATGAAGATATTTGGGGAGGTAGAAATTCTCAAAAGCCGAGAGTTCCTCTGCCAACTCTAAGCGATCCGATCAACTGTTCCTGAGCTATTTGGCATTAGCTGAAAGGTTGTTACAATCACATCGGGATCATTCTTGCTGTTGGGGAACTGCTCTGGTGTACTCGCCAAACCGACGCGTTTTGAAGACCTCACACGTCCTGCTACTACTGTGGGCTGCCTTGCAAGGCCTTACCACCCAGGGAGCAGACTCACAGGCACACGTGACAACAAATGAGCGAGGTGTTCACAAGTGCCAGTGGAAAAGGGGGAAAGGACAAGATGGTGCTTAGTTGTTAAAAGACTAAAACAAGGTGTACAAGGTGAACTACTGGGTCCTTATATACTGCTCTACTAGTCAGGGTACAGGGCAACAGCACATCAGGGTCGAGGGTGACACGTCTCACTGGCAGTAAGTGCCAGCACATCAGGGTCCGGGGTACGGTGGGCTAAGGGTTAGTCTGGAACATTTGAGAACATTCTGGAACATGCTAGAAGGTGCTAGAAGGATCCGATAAGCAGATCCTTCAATACAGGTTCATACAGGGGGGGAACAAGTCAGGAACAAGTCAGGAACAAGTCACAACTGAGTCACAAAGTCAGTACGAGTCGAGAGTCAGTCCGAAGCAAAGATGTCGCAAGATCATGACAAAGGTGTCAGCTAATACCCTTCAGCTAATGTCAAATAACTTAGGAATGGTTGATCGGATCACTTAACGTTGGCAGAGGATCCCTCAGCTTTCTTCAAAATACAGGTCCCTAAATATTTTCATAGTTTTAGCTATTTTATTTCAAAAGATAGAAATGCCAGCTCTGAGCTGCCATAACATTATCCCTGTTACAAATTTACAAAACCCAACCACCAAGACTGCTGAGCACCTGCAGTATGGCCTGGAGAGACTGCTGGACATGGTGGAGACTCCAAGCAGCCCAAAAGGACAGCCAGCAGCAGTAGGCTTAGTGCCACTGGCAGGGACACACTATGGAAGAACCTAGGCCTATGACATCATGGCCTAGGTACAGCAGCAGTAGAACTATGGTAAGTTCTACAGTAGTACTGGGCCTGGGTACAGAAGAACTACAGTAGTAGGCCTAGATACAGTAGCACTACAGTAGCACTACAGTAGTACTACAGTAGTAGGCCTAGATACAGTAGCACTACAGTAGCACTACAGTAGTACTACAGTAGTAGGACTGAGTACAGTAGCACTACAGTAGTAGACCTGGGTACTACAGTAGCACTACAGTAGTAGGCCTGAGTACAGTAACACTACAGTAGTAGGACTGAGTACAGTAGTGCTACAGTAGTAGGACTGAGTACAGTAGCACTACAGTAGCAGGACTGAGTACAGTAGTGCTACAGTAGTAGGACTGAGTACAGTAGCGCTACAGTAGTAGGCCTGAGTACAGTAGCGCTACAGTAGTAGGCCTGAGTACAGTAGCACTACAGTATTAGGCCTGGGTACTACAGTAGCACTACAGTAGTAGGCCCGAGTACAGTAACACTACAGTAGTAGGACTGAGTACAGTAGCACTACAGTAGTAGGCCTGAGTACAGTAGCACTACAGTAGTAGGCCTGGGTACAGTAGCACTCCAGTAGTAGGCCTGGGTACAGTAGCACTCCAGTAGTAGGCCTGGGTACAGTAGCACTCCAGTAGTAGGCCTGGGTACAGTAGCACTCCAGTAGTAGGCCTGGGTACAGTAGCACTATGGTAGCAGGCCTGGGTACTACAGTAGAACTATGGTAGTACTACATAGAACATAAACGTTGCTACTACCACCTATGGGTCACTATG
Organism: Lactarius pseudohatsudake; assembly: GCA_021525015.1. Lineage (NCBI taxonomy): Eukaryota > Fungi > Basidiomycota > Agaricomycetes > Russulales > Russulaceae > Lactarius > Lactarius pseudohatsudake. Next base: position 29,033 of record JAKELH010000492.1, on the reverse strand, counting down.
GCTCTATGAGCACTACTGTAGAACTACTGTAGAACTATAGTAGAGGTCCAAGGATTGCTGATCTGGTAGCTTAAATTCCAGGGTTTGCTACAATGCTACCAAGTCTCTACCATCTACTACCAGCAACTACCAGCAACTACCAGCAACTACCAGCAACTACCAGCAACTACCAGCAACTATGGTGTCTACAAACATCTACAGTCTCTACAAGTTTACTACCCAGTCTCTACCAGCCTACTACAAAAGTCTACAACCATCTACAGTTGCTACCAAGTCTCTACAAGGATTTTTTGCGCAACCCAGGGATTGCTGATGAGTGCTCTGTCATGGGGCATTGACTTTGGTGTTATCGTTTTTGATATTCGAAGTAATTGGGGAGCTGATACTACAGCGTTGTGCACTGTCCATGTTTATGGACGCACGGTCCCGGTAGGTCGACATGATATTGGATAGACAATATAAATTACATTAATGACTTGAATATGGTGCTCAATGACGAACAACGGGAAACTTGTGTGCGAGCGCATATGCACCACATTGGCCTACTACTACCGCGAGTGTGCCACCGCAAGTCCCACTCCCCACACAGTCGGTGCACTCGGTTGTCGGAGAGTCAGACAGTCGGTCTTTGTTTTTGAGCCGATAGTCGGATATTCGGGAAGACCCACGGTCGGCAAAGGAGCAACCTCCTGCCTGTATTCATCTTACTGCGTTTTAAGGTCCCCACTCAAAAGTTGGCACGCATGTTGGCATCCGCCAACGAGATCCACAGCTAAGGTGCGGTTCAGCATCTGACTGGCCTTGCGTCCGCTTACGTTAATTTGAACGCCTGCGTCAGCGCCGGGCCGGGCTTGAACCTTCCCTCAGATTGCACCCATCAGAACCGAGAAGCCAATTTTCTTCTTAGTCTTCGACTCCTCTGAAGTTTCGTCCCTCCCTTTTCGCTCCCGTTGTCCGCCCGCTGCGAGCAATAGCTTCCGAACTCGAGGTCTACAGTAAGTCAAAGGCTGTTCGAATGCCCTGCCGATCTCGTTTGGCGATCTTTTTTTTTCTTTTTCCTTCCTTCTCAGTCCATCTTGTCGAAATCATCCACATCTTCAATGGTATCTTTCTCGACGTTCTCGGCGACGCGCACGGCCGCTTGTCGCAGATGGGAATTCTTTACCACCGTCGACTTTGAGTGAGGGGTATTCACCGGCAAGCGACCGTGGAAGTGGTCATTCGCCGTGTATCTCACGGCACAGATATTGGTCCTCACATCCGTCGTCCCCAACTTCATTGGGTTCAACTTCACGAGTCGCTTCGACTGCAATGTCATCCAACCATTCGAGCACCTTTTCCTAGCGGACACGCGGTTCATCTTGCAAGGTGTGGTTTCGTTTCCCGGTAGTTTCTGGTTGTCATCTCCTCTCGTTCTTACTTGTGCTCCGTGGGTACGTGATTTCCGCAATTTGTCCTTTTCTTAACACCATTGCTGATTGCGCCGATCACTAACTAGTGTCGCCATTTGGGAACGGGATAAAACAATTACCGTAGCAATCTGGTTGTATTAAACATGAACATGGTAACCTACAGTGCGTTCTTCCTCACGGCGTCTTGCGAACCATCACGAGCTGTGTCCGTGTAGCTACTGCCAAGGTAAGCGTCTCGTGGGCAGTAATTTGAACTCGAGGTATACCGCCACTTCCTTTGTTTAGGCACAGGCTTGTGGATTCCTCTGGCGAACGCACGTGTCATCGCTGGAATGTCAACACGACTGTCGTGAGTTATTCCGGTACATCACAAAGTATGGTCCTCAGCCTGACAGCTCAGGCGATGTTCTCCCAACTGTCTACTCAAGTGGCGACGACCTGCCTGGTCGTCGTCGTCGAAACGTTTATCCTCGACCAAATATGCAGGTCGCTGTGCACAGAACTGGAATATGACGTTGACTTCCGACGTGGCGATGAAAGCAAGCTGGACATAAATCAATAGCCGCCATACGATCACAAGCAGATATGGATTTACATATCGTGTCGAGCATCGTCCAGTTCTCCTGCGTCCTGCACAACTCGCCCTCTCTGGAGGTATTATTCTATCCTCTCCTTTCCTCTTGGCTGATGAGCGAGGCATCCTGAGACTAGGGGGTAGGTGTAGGAGAAGGAACTCGGCACCTCTCTTCCCCTCTGGCTCTACTCCTTCAACAGAGCGCGCCGTCGTCGTCAAGCCTGTGTTCGGTTAGCCTTCTTTGTACTTCAGACATGACGAAAATTACCACTCGCCACCTGCTGATATTATTCCTTTGAACAATCACAACATACACAAAGCACCGCAACGTATTTAAGTGGCAAGTCCACTCTTTCTTGACCTTTCCCTAGACCTATCCACTCTCTTCTCATCTCTTCTTGTCCAACCGGCTCATCTTTGTCCACGGCGCCGCCAGTTGATTGACCTATGTCCCAGCACATGTTACAGGACCAAGTGAGTGCGTGATTTGCGTTCGTTTGAAAGACTAATCATTACTTGTTAAGGTTTCAATGGACGAGACAAACGACTCGCCACTTGTCGCAACGTTAGAATATAGGCATTTCCTGTCACGATCACATGACACGTGACTTGCCAGCAGAGCATCCGAGAATCTGCCTGAGAAGGACTGACGCGTTGTATGTCTCGTCGCTTACGCGGCCTCATATATCATGGTAAAATAGTCACGAAAAACCACAAGTATGTACAACTATAAGTACGAGGATGTATCGTCTGTAGTTGACTTGTCTAAACTTTGATAAATCCCAGCTAGTCTTTGCTCAGCTCGAGTGAAGCGACGCGTTGAACGTGCTCGAAAGCGCGTGCGTGAGTAAACGTGGGCAGAGGGTGGTTAAGGAAAAAGGAGGGGAAGAGAAGCAGCCAGAAAAGATGGGGAAGATTAGTGAGAATTGTCCTTTGAGTGCCCGCGTTTGGGCCTGACTTCCGGGATATTCACGCTAAGAGAAGGGGGAAAGGGGGAACAATGGCGACCAGGGCGCTGCTATTGCATGGATTGGATGAGGGTAAAAGTAAAAGTCTTTATACAAAAGAGATCCTCTAGCTAGGAGAAGCAAAAGGAAAGGGGAACACGGACAAAGGCCGCGTGGCCGAGGCGATCGAGATACGAAAAGCGAGTGGTTTCGGACTCAGCCCGAAGGCCGGCCTTACACCTCCTGGGGGGTCAAAATCTTGACCGTCCCCGGTCAAGCTACATCTAAGGAAAAAAAATCGGGTTGCGACGTCGAAAAGTAAGAGAATGCGAGCTAAAACGGTAAGGGAAGGGTAACGTCGTGCACGAAGACAAAGTCGCCGCGCGTCTTCGTCAAACATCGCCGAGTCCTCATGTGCCGGCTCTGACTCGAACGCTACGCCTCCGGGATCGAAAACGGTGAGATTGTCGACTAGAATGGGAATGGGGATGGCCGGTGTCGAGCGTGCTGCCAGTGAAGGAGATGCATGTCCTCGACTTGCGCTTGCGAACGTCTTCGTGTGCCGAGAGTAGTTTGAAACTTGAACTTGAAGCCGGGCCTCCGGGGTCGAAAACGAGGCGTGGGGCGCGGGGCGTGAGCTGTCCGAGTCGAAGCCGCTGCGCGAAGACGTCGCGACTGGAAGTGTTGAGGGTGCCGATCTGGATGTTGCCGAAGTCTTCATTCTTGTTCCAGTACTTGTGCGCGAGGATGGAAAGGGTCGTCGAGGCGTTGAAGAGTGTCGAAACAAGGACTGTCGTGGTGATGAGAACGAGCGAAAAGTTGAAGCGAGCTAAGCCAGAGCGAGACAGCGTCAACGGGGGTGAGGTGAGTGGGAAGCGAGGCGCGAGCGTCGACCAAACTTCATTGACCGTTGGAAGTTCTTGCGATTGCGGAGCGAAAGGAATCGCTGGCGAGGCCGGGGCTGGCGTGACTTCGAGCCGGGTGGAAACTGAGCTGATCGTCTTGAGTTCGGGAAGTCGTTGCGGAGGCGTCGAACGGGGTGAAATGTGCGCGATTGGCGGTGCTTCGGGTGACGCGGGAAGGAAGGGAAAGGCTTCGCCTAGCGACGACAACGACTGGGAAAATTCCGGGGGCTCAGGCGGGGCGAAATCGACAGCAGACGAAGGGTAAGGGAAAAACTCAAGCTCCAGATCGCCAAGCACGAGAGATGGAGACGGCGACGCCGATGACAAGTCGCTAGACACAGAGAAGATGGGAGGTAAGACGAACGTCGAGGGTGGTGGTGCAAGATTCGCAGGGACTGGTGCGATTTCGAGAGGGGATGAATCCGAGTCGACTGTCTTGAGTCCGGGAGGTCGCTGCGGCGGTGTTGAATGGCGTGGAGTGGGAACGGTTACTGAAGCTTCGTGTTGCGCGAGCAGGAGGGGGATAGTCTCGCCTAGCGACAACAGGGACGACTCCGGGTGACTCAGCGTGACGACATCTGAAGGTGCAAGGGCAGGGGAAGACTCAAGCTTCACATCGTCGAGCTCGAGAGGCTTAGATAACGACGCCGGTGTCGATTCGCTGGACGCAGGGAAGCAGAGCTGTGAGTTAGAGGTCGAGGGTGATGGCGCAAGATTCGTAGGCACAGGGAGGTCAGAAGGACACAGAGACAGGCTAGGGGGCGCAGGCTTGATCTCGGGTACGTTGTCAGTAATCGGGGAACCAAGCAAGGAGGTCGACGGTAGGGAAGAAGCCGAATGGAACGACGTGGACGCGTGCTCGGGCTGATCGTCTGTTGCCGATGTCACCGGGGAGGGTAGGAACGTGGACGAAAGCGGAGACAAAGGATGGAGCGTCGAAAGGGGTAACGACAAGGGAACTGACATAGACGTAGACGCGGCCTCGTGCTCGGACTCGGGCTGATTGTTCATCGCCGATCGCGCAGGGGAAGGCAGGAACGTGGACGAAGACGGGGGCGTGGGCGCGAAAGTGAACGCCGGGGTGATCGAAGGTATGGACTCAGTTTCGGGCTCGGGCTGTTCTTCCGTTGCCAAGGGTAGGAACGTGGGCGAAATCGAAGACGAGGATGGGGGCGTGGACGACAACGTGGGTGCGGGCTGATCAACTGTCGCCGAGGATAGGTACTCGAAATCGGACGATATTGAAGGCGTGGTCGACGCGGGCATGATCGAAGACAAAGGGAGTACAGACAAGATCTCGGCATCCGAGCGTGCGAGCGAGGAAGTATGGGACGGGGTAGGAAAAGAGGCCGAGGGGAGCAACGTGGACGACAACGTGTACGCGGGCTCGGGCTGATCGACTGTCACCGAAGGCGCTTGCGTGTGCTGAGATTCCGAAGGCGAGATCGAAGAAAGGGGGAAGTCTGAGTCTGGCATCGAGTACGAAGATGGGGGGAGCTCGGGGGTGGTCTCAGCATACGTGGCGACAGCGCACGTTACTGCTCGGAAACTGTAGGCATCTCGGGGAATGGGCTCAACAACGGGCTGTTCGCGTCTAACGCTCGGGGACTGGAACTGCTTCGCATGCGACCACGACGGGAAATAATCAACGTATGCAAACGCCGCGCGTGCACAACTGAGTACGTCTTCGAAGTGGAAAGGGACGTCGGGTGGCTGCGAGGGGTTCTTGCCAAGAAGACGGGGCTGAAGGACTTCGCGATCCTCGGGGTGAAATCCGTACCAAAACGCGGTGTTGCGTTCTTCTTCCGACAGGTGGCCTGCGTGGACTAGCGGAGCACTGTAGCACAAGAACTGTCTGTAGTACTGTAACACGTCGTCCTCACAGTCCATTCGCCTTCTGGACGAGTCTTGAACATGACTGTGCAGCTTCTGTTTCATGATCTGGTGCCGTGGAGTGGGGTTGCCGAAGACGTCGATGAGGGATTGCCGGAAGAGAGGCCAATCGTGCGAACGATATCCGTTTAGCGATCTCCAGAAGTCGCGCAGCGAGGGGGCTACGTAGCGGATGAGTACGTCGACTCGCTGCGGGTCCGTCAGTGCGCAGTCATGCGCTAGGCCTTCGTATTCCTCCAAGAAGTCTTCGAACGAATCTGTGCATCCCGAGTAGTAGGGTGCAAACTTCGACCGAGGGGAGGGCATCGCTGCCGGTCCAGTGCGTGGCGCGTACGGGTCGTCATCGTCGTCGTCGTAATACATCCCGGTGGTGCGTGTGATGGTCGATGGACAGTGACACGGGATGAGTGTGGAGGGTGCGAACTCGAGGAGGGCGAACGTGCGAGTTCAGAGATTGGAACGGGATGGGAATCGGAAGCGGATACAACAAAATCGAAAGGGATCGAAGGGAATCGAAGGGAACAAATGAAGGTACGACGAAGAGAAGTGTATGTTAAAGGTGGATGAGAGAAGGTGGGACGAAGATCGAACGGGAACGAGGGGAAGGATAGTATGGGTGGGAGGAGACCGAAAACGACTAGATCTTGACGATGATAACGAGGCGGGGTACGGGCTGGAGTCGAGCGGGCTTCGCAGATCTTGGGAGACTGATTGATATTGCGTAGGCCACCAGAGGCGACCGAAAGAGAGTGAAGGTTGGGGCTGCTTGGTTGTAGGATTGGTCACCGGAGGCGACCGAGAGATGGTAGAAAGTTGAAAGTTTGGAGGGAAGGATAAAACCACTGAACTCTGCCTCACTGGGGCAGCCAGGTGAACGTGCTCGAAAGCGCGTGCGTGAGTAAACGTGGGCAGAGGGTGGTTAAGGAAAAAGGAGGGGAAGAGAAGCAGCCAGAAAAGATGGGGAAGATTAGTGAGAATTGTCCTTCGAGTGCCCGCGTTTGGGCCTGACTTCCGGGATATTCACGCTAAGAGAAGGGGGAAAGGGGGAACAATGGCGACCAGGGCGCTGCTATTGCATGGATTGGATGAGGGTAAAAGTAAAAGTCTTTATACAAAAGAGATCCTCTAGCTAGGAGAAGCAAAAGGAAAGGGGAACACGGACAAAGGCCGCGTGGCCGAGGCGATCGAGATACGAAAAGCGAGTGGTTTCGGACTCAGCCCGAAGGCCGGCCTTACAGCGTCCCTCTCGTCTCTGTCCATTCTCTGGCAAAGTACCCCTTTGCCCTATCGTCGTCGTCACTCACGTTCCCGACCCTTAGCCCTACGGCACGAACGATCCGGCTGGATCGTAAAACAAGTTTAGACCATCTATCGACCCTACGCACGTCGCGTAGACCAAAGAACTAAGAGGCGTCCTGGCATCGATGTCGTTGACATTGTTTACACCTAAGAAAACCGCCGATCGAGCGCACATCGAACCCTCGCAAGATCCAACTGATCTCGCCGAACGACGCGTCGTAGTACGCAGGACCACGCCTAGTATCAATAATCTTGCCGGCGTAGGAACTTTCTGGGAAGCATCCAGAGGATATCGTCTCATCGCTGCTCAAAAACAAGCGATCGACGTCGAATATTTTGAATCCGAGAACGCGTGGTACGAAGTCTACCCGCACGAAGATTCGTGGTATACGCATAACACAAATCGCATCGATAATCCGCTCTTGTGGGGATTACAACTCGCAGACACCGCCTCGCCAGATATTCACGTTTGGCGCAATAATCCAGTCACTGGGGACAACGATAGTTCGTCAGATACATCAACGAAAGGAAAGAAGAAGGCATATACGCACACTAAGATCGCCGCATTCCCGGCGACCGTCGCACCACTTCCATATCTAGTCCTTCCCGCTACACCCGCTCACACCACGACGATGGCGACAACTCCGGATAACGGAACATTGAAAGGACTTGCTCCGAAAGAATTCACAGGCGACAGAGCCAAAAGCGTTCAGTTCCTGCGAGAATTCCTTCAGTACAAACGAATTAACAGAGACCATAAGATGATGATCTCACCATACAGTCGGGTCGCTCTCGCTCTAACCTATATCCGCGGACCCGCGGTCGACGATTGGGCCGACAGAGTCAGCAGAGATCTCGACATAAGCGTCACAACGCTCGTACCAAAAAAGGCAGAGACAGACGAGGATCTCTGGACAACGTTCGAGAAGGCATTCAAAGATACCTGGACCGATACATTGAGCGAACAGCACGCACATCAGCAACTCATGAATCTAGTCATGCAAGGAGAAGATGTCGACGCCTACATCGCGTCTTTCGATCGACTCGCAACAGCAGCCAAATGGGATCCCGACGCAAACGGGACCCTCGTGTTCTTCCAGAGAGGGTTGAAAAAGGGACTGCTCATAGGTTGCCTCAGACGACAGAAAATGCCAAAGACAATGGCCAAATGGCACAAGGCAGCACGCGAAGAATCGCAGAGGTACCTCACCATTGCCAATGCTATAGCAAATATCAGTACCGGGAAGGCAATGCAACAGAAAGTTGGACAAACCTTGCCAACAAAAATCCCCCGACCTCCGCGAAACGATCAAGTTGTTCCGATGGACGTCGACAACATCCAGACAGGATCCGCGAAACCGGCGTGGCAGACGAAGCGTACGGAGGAAGAGAAATTGCGCTGCCAGAAAGAAGGAAGGTGTTTCCGCTGCATGGTCCAGGGACATCTTTCCATGAACTGCCCGAAGAAACGGAATTCACCACCTAGCGCACAGCGTGTCAATACAGTCAATACCTCGACAACGGTCTCGACGGTGATACCAGCGGCACCAGCAACGACAACACTCACCGACGGTAACGTACGGACAACGGTCCTGAACATGTCTTCTACCGCTAGACAAGAACTCATCTCGACACTCCTACTCGAAGCAGGAGGGGACGAGGAAGACCTCACGGTCAACGCTATCCAAAGCGTAAGAGAACAATCAGTCACGATAGCGGCCGATGTACGGGGGACGAACCAGAAGCTCTTGCTTCTCCTTGACTCAGGAGCCAGCGGAAATTTCATCGATCGAGGAGCGGCTCGCCTCTTAGGCTTCACTATGGAAGCTACCGAGAAAATCGACATTCGAAATGCAGATGGAACGGTCAATACAGCTGGAGCATTGGAACAGAAATGCCGACTTACCCTTATCGATGGCAACAGCAAACACATCTTCGATTTCTTCGTTACTGACCTCGGCTCGTGCCGCGCAATCCTCGGTATCCCTTGGTTCCAAACTCGTGAGCCATCGATAAACTGGGCAACTCGAACGTACAACGGAGGACCGATGACCATTAGCCAAGGAGGAGAAGCGATTAACGAGATGATAGCCCAGAAGATGGCCATGGCCGCAGGCGTAAAGAAGACGACGGAGCTACCCGAGGCGTACGAAGACTTCTCGGTGGTCTTCTCGGAAACGGCCGCTCAGAGATTCCCACCGTCGCGTCTAGATGATCACGCCATAGAACTGAAGGAAGGGGCTCCTAGTCACTTAGGCACCAAAGTGTATCCCATGAACATAACTGAATTAAGCAACCTCCGCGATTTCCTGTCCGAACAACTCGCTAAGGGATATATCCGTGAATCAAAATCACCTTATGCATCCCCGCTGTTCTTCATCAAGAAAAAGGACGGCACGCTCCGGCCCGTACAAGATTACAAAGCGTTAAACGCGTGGACTGTTAGAGACGAGTATCCATTGCCGCTGATCAGCGATATCCTCACGTCTCTAGGCAATAAAAGTCTCTTTACTAAGTTCGACATACGTTGGGGATATAACAATATACTCATCAACGACGGAGACCAGTGGAAGGCAGCGTTCAAAACACCGTTAGGCCTCTTCGAACCTCTCGTGATGTACTTCGGCTTAACAAACTCTCCGGCAACATTCTCGCGAGCCATGAATCGGATGTTGCGCCATCTCTTGAACAAATACCCAGGGGAACTCTACGTCTACATGGACGATATCTTGATCGCAACAACGAACGATCTCGCGCGACACCGCGAAATCGTTAGCGCCGTACTCGACATCCTAAAGCGAGAGAGCTACTTTCTCAAACTCGCTAAGTGCGTATTCGAAGTGCACGAAATCGACTACCTCGGCATGACTATCAACCACGGTGTTATACGAATGGGCGCAGATAAAGTCAGCGGACTGCGCGATTGGCCACGTACACTGTCTACGGTACGACAAGTTCGTAGTACTCTCGGAGTCCTTAACTATCAACGGCCGTTTATCCCGAACTTCGCTGCCATCGCCAGACTGCTAAACGCACTCCTCAAGAAGGACGTACCATTTATCTGGACGCCCGATTGCACCCTGGCACTCACAACGCTACTTAACATCGCCACGAGTAGACCGGCCCTCCGTCAACCTGACCCATCGGCGCCGTACGAACTCCAGACCGACGCCTCAGCTTTCGCTCTCGGCGCCATCTTAACGCAACGCGATTCGCGTGGAAAGGCGCAAGTTGTCGGATACTTCTCTCAATCCTTCAACGACGCTGAACGAAATTATGATGTCTACGATCGCGAATTTTTGGGACTCATCCGCGGACTCGAACACTGGCGACACCTGCTCGTTGGGTGCGCACATCCGGTTACGGTCTTCACTGATCATGCAAATCTTTTACACTATCGCCACCCGCAACGTATCAGCCGCCGCGTGGCCCGCCTTGTCAACATTCTCGCCGACTACGACCTCCACCTCGTTCACCGACCGGGGCCCTTGCTTCAGGCGGACGCCCTCTCTCGACATCCCCTCTCGACGCCTCTGCCCGATCTCCAGGACAACGACGACGTCCTTGTCCTCCCTCCGTCTATGTTTATCTGTGCTCTCGCCGTTTCCTCTCTCGACGACCGCCTCTGCGCTGCGCAGTCTGCCCATTGTCCCGCTCTTCTCGGTCTGGTTTCTCGCGGTATTCTCCGCCACTCTAATGCTCTTTTTTTCGCGGCGATCGTCTCGTCATCATGGACGATGCTGGCCTTAAACGGGGGGTGATCTCGCTGTTCCATGATGTCCCAACGGCCGGACACCCAGGCATAACGAAAACGCTAACGGCTATCCAAGAACACTATTGGTGGCCACGCATGAAGCGAGATATCACAGAGTTCGTAAACGGCTGCGCGACTTGTCAGGCCAATAAAAACCTCCCAGGAAGGCCCAAAATACCGATCTACCCAATCACACACGACGAACGACAATTACCGTTCCAAACGATTGCGCTAGATTTCATTACGAAACTCCCCATGTCCAATGGATACGATACAATCCTAACAATAACGGATCAAGGGTGCACAAAGGCCAGTCTTTTCCTGCCCTGTAATGAAGCCATGGATGCCGTTGGAACGGCCGTGTTATACCTCAAACATGTATTGCCACACTACGGACTCCCACAAAAGGTGATATCTGACAGAGACCCAAGATTCACGGCCAGAATCTTCCGAGAATTGATGAAGAAACTGCAAATTGAGCAGAACATCAGTACCGCGTATCACCCGCAGACCGATGGCCAGTCGGAACGAACAAATCAACGACTCGAATATGAAAGCCTAACCAAGATAAACCTCAGTACCTCGAAGATGGAAGTAACTTTATTATTGTTTAATCACCTAACCAAGATAAACTACGGAGAGTCAATAGGGAAAGATTAAATGAGCGATGAACGGCTTACCCTCAGTACCTCGAAGATGGAAGTAACTGAGGAAAACCAACGGATGCGTGCCAGAGCGCGTATATGCGCCCGGTCACGTGAGGTACAGTACTAGGTGTCGTGACGCACTCCTCCTTGACTCCAACACTCCTCCTCGACTAATATGTACTGGACGAGCGTAAAGTATGAGCGGGTATAACAATAACAATAAGGGAGTGAATCAAGAAAGAGAATAAACAATCAGAGAAATAGTCGTTCGGAACGTGAGCGTGCTTCAACTCCTCCTCGTCCTCATGGGGGTGCCTCTCCACCACCGAGCCCTAAATACTGGCACAGGCGAAGGAAATCCACTCGGCCCAGAGGCTTCGTGAGGATATCGGCGGTGTTGTCCTTCGACTTGACGCGCTGTACGGATAGCTCGCCACCTAAGGTCTGCTTGCGGATATAGTGGTACTTGACGCGAATGTGTTTGGTCCGTGAGTGCCAGACGTGGTCCTCGGTGAGTCCAGATGCGGCGTCGTTATCACAGTAGAGGGGCGAGGGTCCAGTGGGTAGTAGTTTTAGCCCGTTGAGTAACTGCCGGAGGAAGATGGCTTCATGTGACGCTTCGTGTAACGCTATGTACTCCGCGTAGCATGAGGAGTCCGCAACGGTCTGTTGTTTGCGAGAGCCCCAAGAGATCATCCCCGAGCCAAGCGTGAAACAATAGCCCCCGATAGATCGACTGGTCTCCATACAGTTCGTGTAGTCCGAGTCTGAGTACCCAAGCAACTGCAGCTGATTAGTACCGCCAAGATTCAGGGACATAGTCCGAGTCGCCTTGAGGTAGCGAAGAACGCGTATGGCGGCTGACCAGTGCTCCAGGCGGTAACAGTTACAGAAGGAGGACAGGCGTCCCACTGCGTAGGATATGTCTGGACGGGTGGCGACAGCGATGTACATCAGACTGCCGACCAGAGAGCGGTACGGCGTGCGGGATACCCAGTCACTGACTTCCGATGATACTGGGGCTGCGGGGTCAGGGCGCTGCAGTTGTAGGCCTGCGATCATGGGGGTATCGGCTCCGTGAGCGGTGATTTGACCGAACTCTTCCACCACGCGATCTATTAATGCAGTTTGGGATATTGAGATGGTACGTTTGGTGCGATCGCGGGTGATGCCTATCCCCAGGGCGTACTTTGGTTCGCCCAGGTCGGAGATCTCCCATCTGGAAGTTAGCTCGCTCTTGAAGTGCTCTATTTCGCTCGGGGAGGATGCCGCTGCAATGATGTCGTCGACGTGTACCACGAAAATGATAGTTCCCGTCGTCGACTGCCGCCTATACACGCACCACTCGCATGCTAATCGCTCGAAGCCCCAACCTACAATAGCGGCGTTGAATGTTTTGTTCCAGATTCTGCTTGCCTGCTTCATGCCGTATATGCTTTTCATCAACTTCATAACCCAGTCTTCTTTCCCCGCTTCCTCGAACCCCTCCGGCTGTTCCATATACATGGTCTCATCTTCCGGTAGGATTCCATGGAGGAACGCGGTTTTGATGTCGAACTGCCTGAGATCCCAGTCTAAGGTCGCCGCGATGTGGAGGAGTGCCCGGAAGGATTCCAAACGGGCAGTGGGCGCGGTCGTCTTATCGTAGTCGATCCCATACCGTTGAGCATACCCCTTTGCCACGTAGCGGACCTTGTAGCGTACGATGTTCCCGGCGTCGTCACGCTTACGCTTGCAAACGAGTTTACCTTTGAGTGGGCGTTGGTTTCGTGGCACCTCACTGCGGGGGACGAGGATGAAGACATTTAAGTCCTCCAGACTTTTGAGTTCTTCTCGGCCGCCAGCGATCCAGTATTCGCGCTCGGGAGAGGCAACGGCCTTGGCCCAGGATGGTTCGTCGTCCAGATCAACTGTTGGCTCAAGGTTACCGTTAGTCAGTGCGGCAAGAACTTCGTCGACTGATGCAAGGTCATGACCGGCGCGGACATCAACTGGTAACAGGTCGTGTGAGTCGCGCATGGGTGAGAAAAGTGAGACGAAGGCTGTGGCGTGGTCACCGTCATCGCTGCGGTCTGCGCGTCTGCTGCTCCTCTCCTCCTGACGACGGACGACGGAGGCACGGACGTCGGCCATTGCAGCAGACAGGCGGGAGCTATGCGCCAGACCATCATTTCCACGGTTCGCGGGCACGGGAATCCGGGAGGACCGACGGGGAATGGGAGGTGGTATCGTGGGCGGTGGGGAGGGGGTAAGAGTCGGCAGCGTGGATGGAGTGGATTCAGGGGTTGAGTCACAGGAAGAAGGAGCTGGGTCTGGTAATGTATCTACTGGTAAGGTAATAGGAGGTTGATTGTTTTCGCTTAAGTCGTTATTGTGAGATCTCGTATCGGTATCGGTATCGTGGTGATCTAATCTACTATTTGTTGTTATATTCGGGTGTTCTATATTATGTTCTGATTGGTTGATTGGAGACGTTGTTGGAGACGGTATTTGACGTTGAGAAGAAACATTAGCGGAGACAGAAGAAGGATGAGGAATGGAAGACGAGGTCGCGCTCGAATGGGAGGAGGTGGGAGAAGATGTTGGGGTAGGAGAAGAGGATGCGATCGGAGAAGAAGAAGAAGGAGAAGGAGAAGGGTAACAGACAAATGGAGAAGGAGCGGGTGATGGCAAAGGGGAGGTGTAGCCGGGGGCGTCCCACGAGGCTGGCTCTGAGGGGGGTGATAGGTTCAGCGTGGTGCCGGGGAGGAGGGATGTTGGGGCGGCGTGGAGATGTTCGATGAAAGAGACGTGGAACGAGTTAAAAACGCGCTTGCTGGAGGGGTCCCAGAGCCGGTAAGCCTTGGCGTGTGGGGCGTAACCGATTAAGATGCAGGGTGAGGATCGTTGCGCTAATTTCGAAGTGTGCGTCATTGTCAGGGCGTAAGCCCGGCAACCAATCTCGCGCAGGTGGGAGAGTGAGGGTATCCGGTCGAACCACATTTGGAAGGGTGTTTTCCCTCCATTGGAAGTCGCTGCGGTCAGGTTGGTCAGGTAGGCGGCAGTGTTAACGAACTCATCCCAAAGATTGGCGGGAGCGTTGCATGAGAAGCGCATCGCCCGGCCTTTGTTCAGGAGTGTTCGATGAAGGCGTTCCGCGCGTCCATTTTGCGCAGATGTATAGGGGGCGGTTAATTGATGATCGACGCCGTGGGTTCTGCACCAAGCTTCCATGGACTGTGAGACGAGTTCTCCGTTATCGGTGAGGAAGGAGCCGAGTTTATCACCCGTTTGAGTCGTGACAGCGTGATGCCAGTCCTGGAACGCTTTCGCGGCTTCTGCTTTAGTTCTTAGGGGAATGGCCCAAACATAGCCCGAGAAATCGTCAATGACATTCATGGAATACAAGGCACCAGCTTTGGATGCCGTCGGCATCGGGCCGCACAAGTCAACGAACACTTTTCCTAACCGTCTCCCCGCCTTCACTCCTTCACGCACGTCCGGAACGGTCGAGCGGGTCTGCTTGCCGACAATGCAGTGATCGCATTTAGGTGGTGCGCATGATAAGTCAATGGGCATACCTTGGATCGCCTCGGAGCGAGCCATGTCTATAATGGTGCGGACGTTGCAATGTCCAAGTCGGCGGTGCCAGGTCTCGACATCAGGGACGCGCTGTGCGTACATCGCCTGTGCGTAGATGGGCTTCGGAGTGGTCAGAAGGCACGCGGAACGGGGAATGGAGAGGACATAGAGGTTTTGGCGAGGGGAAATTGTGCCCCGCGTAATGACAGTGTTACTTTTGTTGGTGATCCAACAGGTGGCTGCGTCGAAATGGCAGGCGTAACCGCCGTCGCGGCTAAGCGACAGGACGGAAACGAGTCGCACTGTCGCGTCAGGAATATAGAGCACATTTTGGAGGATCAGCTTGTGGCCGCTCGCAATGCGCAGCTCCACCGTGCCCGTGCTGACAGCGAAGATGGACGCGCCCCCGAGTCCTCTAACGGGATGGTTAGGAATAGGGGAGAACGTCTTGAAATCGGAACGTGTCGGCGAGATGTGGCACGTAGCTCCGGTGTCGAGGATGAAAGGCGATTCGATGGAAGGCTCATTATCTTTGCGAGTGTACGCTGCCCAATCGAGAGAGGTTGAGGGAGGCTTGTCCTCGCTTGCCAGCAGCGCCCTATATTCCATCAGGTCACCCTCATCCATTTCGAGGTTGAAGTCGGGCACGGAGACCGCAGTCAAGGCCGCGCTCGCGGGTGCCGTAGTCTGTGGCTGGGGGACGAGCATGTAGGCCTGGCCGTTGAATATGATAGGCTGGCCGACGGGAGTGTTTTGCTGAGTTCCCGTTGCCTGAGCGAGTTGAGCGGAGGAAGAGGAGGTGGCTGGAGTCGCCTGTGAGCGATTCCCTCTGGGTGGTCTACCGGACGCAGCGCGTTGGGCGGTGCGAGCTTCTTCAACTGATTTGCCGGCCATCTTCCCACCAGGTAGTATGCAGAAATCGCTTTGGTGGTTGTTGCGCTTGCAGTTTGAGCAGACCGGTTTGGTGTTACTGGTATTCCTCGCCTGGGTGGTTGCGGCGAGGGCGGTGCTTCCGACGCCGTCTTTGGTGCGCCGATTTTGGAGGGAGTCTTCGTCCTCGAGGCGCTCCATGACCTTGTCGGACGAGAAGTCAACCTGGTTCAGGAGGCCGTTGATGACCGATTGGAGTTGGGGGAAGTTTTCGCTCAGTCCGTTGATGAGTAGCACGGTCAGGAGCTTGTCGTTGTCGAAGCTTCCCATCTTTATGATGCGTTCCCACAGCTGTTTGATTCTATTTGCGGTAATGACGAGGGCGGTCTCGTGTTGGAAGCGTACATTGAGTGCCTCTTTGATGAGGAGGACTTGGGCGTGGAGTCCGATTTGTTCATGGCGCTTGCGGAGTTTTTCGTAGACTTCATGCGCGGTTCCGAGCCTGCGCACGAAATCAAGGTCGATCCTGGAGATGCGTTCCAAGATGAAGGCTCGCAAGGCCCGATTGTTGATCTTCCAAATTTGGGCGCCCCTCGTGTGAAGGGTTGGATCCGGGCATGGAATGCTTCCATCCAACCATTCGGTGAAGGCTTGTCTGTCAACGACGTAGCTGAGGCGTAGATTCCAATCCTCCCAGTTGGATTTGCTTCTATCTAAGATGAGGTCGGCGGGCCAAGTGGAGTCCGGCATGAGGGTGCGTTCTGTGAGGAGCATTCCGTTCACAAAAACGCTGCGAGCGTGATCCCCAGGATTGGTTGGAGTCGCGCTTGCCCCAACGCCGGTAGCCGAACCAGTGTGGGGGGTCGTCCCAGCGGCGGGTGCCCCAGCGGTAACCGTTCCAGGACCGGTGACCGCCGCAGTGTCAATTGCGCCAGTAGTAGTGGTGGTGGGCGCCCCAGTGAGGGCCGCGTCGGGTGCAGTTCCGCCAGAAGCCATAGCGGGGTAGAGAGAGAAGCAGGAGGATGTTTTCCCTCCATTGTTGGATTAGTAATCTGTCACATGACCTGGACAAAGATGTTCCAGTTTGGTCACCCCGAAGAGGCGGGACCAGTTCAGTGCATATAGAACTATCCACCTCCATAACCCAAGGTCAGGTAGCTCAGTTGGTAGAGCACCTGGTATATATCCAGAAGGCCTGGGTTCAAACCCCAGTCTGGTCACTATTATTGCGAGGCTTTTACATCGAACAGTATCTTAGAGTCTTCAGTAATCATAAAGACGACTGGGCTACTTGGTTACCCATTGCGCAATACACGCTCAATGCCTGGAAATCAGAGACAACGAAGCAAGTACCTTTCGAGCTCCTTTTTGGGTTCACGCCGCGCGTCCATCAACCTTCTAATTCCCGAACGAACTCACAAGAGGCAACAAAAAGGCTAGACAAGCTCAAAGAAGCGAGAGAACAAGCGGCGTCTGCCATGAGGACGGCGCAAGAATCGTGGGTACGAGAAACGAAACACGAGCAATATGCCATCGGACAGAAAGTCTGGCTCGAAGCCACAAACTTACGGACGACACACCCAACAGCCAAGATAGCACCGCGACGATACGGACCCTTTATGGTGGCACAAGTCGTGTCGAAGACCTCGTACCGATTGGTACTGCCAGGGCAATGGAAGATCCATAATGTCTTTCACGCCTCGTTGCTAACGCCTTATCGCGAAACACAGATGCACGGACCCAACTTCGAAGAACCCAGTCCAGACATTATCGATGGAGAAGAAGAATGGGAAGTGGAGGAAATACGAAGCGAACGAAGAACAGGACGGAAGAGAACGCTCCAATACCTCGTTCATTGGAAGGGGTATGCAGACGGATATGATAGTTGGGAAAACGAGACGGATATTCACGCACCAGATCTACTCCAAGAGTATAAAGATCGCAAGACTCGGAGCACAAAGAGGCAGACCATCAACTGCATTGCTATCATGGACCCTCTCGCTCATCTTCGCCCTCGTCTCCCTTATCCCGACGACGTCTCCAGACCCACCGAAGAGCTACCGCGATGTGCCGCGGAACCCACCGCCACGACTTCGGTCATCGACGACGACGCAGAGATACGCACCGGGGAACCAGACTCGGCCGAAGCAGTACGAAGGGAGTACATCGACGCTTCCCGACCCCCCCCGGCTCTCCTCTTAGCGGAACCTGCGGAACCAGAACACCCGGGCGCAGGTTGGAAAATAGCAAGGCGCACGGAACCCTATGCATTCGACATCCTTCTCAAGGATGGTACTAGAGGGCCCGCGCCGTATATCCGGTTTGCGATTAATCAGCGCGATCAGCCCGTCGCTCTCGGTACTGAAGGACGAGGCAAGCCACAGTGTTACAAACCGCTCTACGCAATTCCGAAGCCGCAGCAGAAAAGCACTAATGTTGTTCAAGGACATTCATTGGCACTATTCACAGATGAACTTCCAGCGAAGAACGAGATAGACCGAGCGTTAACTCTCGTCGCAGATCCGGGAGCGGCCGCAGAAATACATCGCTTCTGACTCTCGACACACCGTAAAGCCGACTTGTTCACACGAATGAGGGAGCTAGACAATCTCTGGAACGACTGGATCGTCGAAGCGGAAAACATAGATAGGCGCATCCACGAGGCCAATCTCACGTCTCGCATCTTCCCTTTCTTACCACAACCACTACCCCAAGGGCTCGACGTCTATCACCTTGCAGAACCGGGATCGGACGACCGTCGGTTCCGAGCTCATCTCGACACCCTCGAAGGGGTAGCGCCCCGTCTCCCCCTCGCGATCGCATGCCACCGCCTCGTATCCCACCTTTACCATCCCCTAGTTTACGCGGAGAAGAACCACGAGAGACCCGTTGTCTGTACTGCGACGGAAGACATGAAGTTAAAAACTGCCCTCGACCCCATCAACTCTGTCAGCGTCACAGTCAATGTCTCGTCCCCACGAGACACCCCCGTTTCACAGACCCCTGTACCCATCGTGTATCGGGTCCATCTTCCCCTTCTACCGTTTCTCATCGTTTCATACCTTACGACCGCTCTAACGTCAGGCGCCGCCGCTCCGTCCCTACTTCAACCAAAGAAGTCGAGACGCCTTCGGCTAGTAAGGGGGCTGTGTCACGATCACATGACACGTGACTTGCCAGCAGAGCATCCGAGAATCTGCCTGAGAAGGACTGACGCGTTGTATGTCTCGTCGCTTACGCGGCCTCATATATCATGGTAAAATAGTCACGAAAAACCACAAGTATGTACAACTATAAGTACGAGGATGTATCGTCTGTAGTTGACTTGTCTAAACTTTGATAAATCCCAGCTAGTCTTTGCTCAGCTCGAGTGAAGCGACGCGTCCCTCTCGTCTCTGTCCATTCTCTGGCAAAGTACCCCTTTGCCCTATCGTCGTCGTCACTCACGTTCCTGACCCTTAGCCCTACGGCACGAACGATCCGGCTGGATCGTAAAATTTCCCCTGTGGTCATGCCACTCGTAGTTCATCCCCCAGACCTCTTCATATGGGCGAGAGAGTGCGTCTTATTTTTGATGCAATAAGGTTCTTTGCTGATCAACCCCGAAGAAAAGGAAACATAGTGGTTCCGGAGTTCAGGACGATCACCTTTCCAAGCGACTGAATATGGACTCCAATCCCGGTGTGCAAGGCGGAATGGAGGTCACCAAAGCCGATGAAACGACGATGGAACTTAGCAAGGTGAAGGAGGACCTTCGTGCCGCCCTTCAGGAAATCGGAGAGCTACATTCTCTGATTGGAGTGCTGCGGGCCACAAACGAACAGTCACAAAACGACTTGCGCGTGCTTCGAGCTCTGGTGGATGAGTTTAACAAGTTTGCTAATAATATTCTCCCTGAGTGTGAATAGGTTATTACTGCCACCATGGCCTAATAGCTAGGGATGAGGCCCGGGATTGGTAAAATAGTCTACTATCTGATTTTTTTTAGTTTTGGTGTAGTGCTACTAGATCTCGTACTATCGATGTGCTTATCGGCGTATCGAATTCTTTGTCGATGACATTATCATACTGGTGAATGAACACGCCACCTCCGACAAAGAAAGGTCTCGTATGTGATCGGCCTCGCCTACCAGGCACAATTTAATTTCCGCGAGATCGTGACCTAGAGTTAAATGAGGACAATGTAGAGTAGATGTAGCGAACTGATGCGCCCGGTGCACATGAGGACTGCCATCAGTCGCCAATGTTGCGCCCGCCTTTGTTAGTGGAGTGCCACTGTTTTTTTTAAATCAAGTACACTTTAAGCTTGATGAGATTTTTTAATCTACGATTCACGCCAAACACAGTACGCGGTCGGTCGGAACAGCCTGAACGGGGTTATACAGTTATGGGCAAAGTTATGGGCAACTACCGACATTCTCTTTGTCACTTCTTTCGCTGGGGTTTTCCAACATCGTTTCCTCCCGTCTGTCTACATGTCATGACCACCTTATTTGCTTCATTAGCTCTGGACAGTCGCGCATGTGATTTGGTGCTGTTTGAGACAGACATGGCTCCACACCAATAACGCCGCACTGTCCGTTGCTTTGGACTTCCGACAGCCTAACTACTCTTGTCACGTCTTATGTCTTTTCTCACTTCGAGAGAAGGAGTGGTGAGGAGGTCGTGCTTTGTAAGTCCAACTTGATAGTTAACCCTTTCCCATCTCCGCCAGCAGTCAGTCTTGGTCTTGGTCCTGATTTTGGTCCTTTGCTTTCGACCTCCGGTTTCAACCTGTTGTCCTCGCCGTCGGGTTGCATCTGTGGGTGAGTTTATTGCTCTCTATTTTTTTTTGGTCGCATGGGGACATGGAGAGCAACGGAGCCGGAGCTGACCCCGGCACTGCTACTTGATTTGCGTTGTTCAACCACCTTCTGTGCCGGCGATGACGATTATGGTACTACGTGGTGTGTAACCCGTCCGATCCGTTATGAACTTTCTTTTATTGAGATTTTTTTCTTTTGTTTTGTTTTGTGTTCGTTTTTGACTTTTACAGTTTGCGCTGCCCTTCACGTTGACTACAATAGCACCTTTCGGCGAGTACCGGCACGCATTTGCCTGCTCCCATTGCGCTTCCGTACCGGGTTCAGAAAATGTACCATGGCTGGTAAGCGGCGCCAACCCCTGTATCACACACGTCTAAGCTGAAACCGCAGAGCTGATCATCTATAGGGAACAATCTGGCATCAGAAAGAACACGGGAAGCGGTAGGCTAGCCGCGAACAAGTACAAAAAATACTTTGGAGAAAAATAGTATATTCTACAGATCGCAGCAGCGTCGCTCAAAAGGAAGAGAGAATGTGTCGACTTGGTCCAAAAACATGTAGACAAGTCGGACACAAGTCGGACAGTCAGACATTCGGAAAGTCCCACGGTCGGATGGTCGGACAGTGAGTGGCATTCCAATGTCGGACAGTTGACAACTAAATGTGGACAGTCGGATTCACGAGATTGATCCCGAGACGTCCGACATCAGCGATGGAGACGGCGACGTAGAGGATACCAATGCTGGGACTGATGATACCGCAGACAAGGAGATGGACTAGACAAGGAGACGGAAGGTTCTGACGCCGTGGTGGCGTCGAGCCTCTTCTCCAGCGGCCACTGGTCGCGAGGAACACCTTTTGTCTCTGGTTCGTGATTCGTGTTCGAACGTTGGCCCCGGGACTGAGACGTATGGGGTCGAGGACATAATATGTATTCAGTAGCCTCCGCTTTCGGCTCTAAGCCCAAGAACGTATGGGAGTAATTCCAATCTGATTGATGCAGTCCCTTGCCGCTTCGTCTCCACCAACTGGTGCGAAGTGGGTTTCCCGCACTCGCACACACGCAGCCGGCTCTACTAGGAGCCCCCGGGACGCTTGTGCTCGCAGACCGGCTTGCGGCCGCACTTGGTCCCGACCCCGCACCCCATGCACTTGCGTACATGCTCCTACGCGATGAACCACCCCCCGCACGAAGCTTTGCCGTTCGTACCACCCGTCATTGGCGGCGCCCAGCAGCTTCGCATGCAGTCCCCCGTGCATGTCCTTCCACCTATTTTTTGTCATAAGCGTAGTGGGTTCTGTGGTTAACCCTTTTTCAGTTTTTCATTTTCCTTTTTTTCTGCAGGTCACACCGACGAAATGGATGCAGTTAGTTAAAAGTCCTTAGGTGAGCCTCAAAATGAATGTAACCATCGCCGCCTCCTAACGAGGAAGCAACTCGGATTCACGGGTCATTAACGACTTCTTTTTCGCACCAGCCGTGTACTGTTAAATTTATTTTCAGACTGTAGTTGCGGCTGCCAGGTTTGGGCTGTCTTGCTGATGATGACTGCCCACTCTCACCTCTAATGTCACACGAATGCGTGCCCACTCCCGTCTTTGGGTGGCGTCCGTTGCTACCTACAATGCGCACCTCTCGACACCAACTAATACTCAAAAGTGGCACGCTACCAAACACGCTCCCTTCTCCTTCACAACCTTACCTCCGCATGCTACGGCTCCAGCCTTGGCAAATGGTATCCGGTGGTGTGTCTTCGTCACTACTCTCTCTCGTGCCCGCGACCCTAAGCTACGTCTCTAACCTCACCACATGCTTGGCCAGGCGAGCTAGAGCAGACATTGTTGACGCGGTTTTGCATGTCACAAGACATTAGGATCCCAAACCATGCATCCACATGTTACCTCTTGATCGGGTTAGTGCCGGTCTCCTTTTCAGTCATTCTTTTCATGACAACCAAATGACGACTCTGGCGTAACAGGAAAAAATTAGATAAACAAGAACGCGTAGATACACATTAAGGCAGAGGGAGGAGTGAATACTGTGAGAGTATACGAGATCGTCCCAAGGGTAATAATAGACAGAAACGTAAAGATATGGGGAAAAGCGACCATATTTCCCCAGTCTCGGGTGGGCGGCCTCATCCTTCCCCTTATGTATGGGAACTTGTTCAAAATTAGAATTCTGGAGCTGGAAAAATCTTCCCCGAGTCATCTCAGTCTCCATCTCCGCCTCTGCGCCCCTCGGGAGTTCTGAATCGTGCTCAGGTGGAATCGGCTTCGCCTCACTGTCACACCTGAGTAATTTATTTATGTCCTGTCCGACAACTCAGAAAGTCACACGCTCGGACAGTCGGACATTGGAAGGTCCCACGGTCACACTGTCGGAATATCTCAAGTCGGACGTCGGGCGGGTGGAATGTGGACAGTCCGATAAGTGGGCTGTCTACCTGAAATGAGTCCAGAAATTAAGTGGACTCTACCTCTCTGACAGTCCGATGTCTGTTTGTCACTTCCGGCGTGCGCTGCCTTGACATATGTCTTACCATTTACAGCAAGCTCGAAGTCAACATCATCCTTTGGCTCACTCTGATGGCAAGTCAAGCGATCTGTCCGAGATTCGCAATCGGATCACCTAAGACCACCACCAATTCCCGGTATTCAAGCTAGGCCTTCCTTCCAGCTCGCGTGCGTAGCCGCTTCGGGATTCATGATCACCGTACGCACCAGCCCATGCGGCTTCCCGTGGTGCCCCCGCCTCTGCGGCTTCCCTTCGGGGCAGCCACGACGATAATTCTGATAGGGGCACCCAGTCGCACTACAGGTCTGTGCCTCGTGTATTGTGAGCGACTAGCGATAAACGTCCAACGCCCCAGTTCTCGAAGGCGCTAACGCACATCACGAAGGCGCGCGACCTGCTCGACCCTGAACTCACAGGACTTATCGGAGAGAGTTACGGGCGGTCGTATAAGTGAGTGCGGTAGGGTCCGATGCGTAGTTCTTGTACCTAACGTTGCTACAGTGTGATGGTTCGGGCTCAGATGCTCTCCGAGCTCGAGGAGATCATCATCGCATATAAGCAATTTGCTGATCAGCCCGAACGCCAGCAAACTATCAGGAAGACTTGGGTCAAGAGGTATGCTTACTGTCATTGGAAATCTGTCCATCTACTCAATGCCACTAGGCTACAAGGATGCCAGCCTGACGTCGAAGTTTGGCAGCGGATTCTGCAGGTCCGAACGCTGGTTCTCAGTCCAGATGACGACCCAGCTATGTGGATTAAATTTCTCAATCTCTGTCGAAAGTCTGAGCGCATGCTACTCGCCGAAAAGACAATCAACTCTCTACTGTCTCAAGAACCGGTAGGCCCTTTTCTCGAGAAGTTTGTGACATGGCTGACTGGCTTTATATTTCCAGCACCAGAAGGCTCCTCCGAACGTGGTCTACGCCCAGCTCAAATATATGTGGGCATCTGGTTCTAAGGAGGAGAGCTTGAACTTCCTACGCACATTCGCGACGAGTTTGTCGAGAGACTTGGAGACCGAAACGACTCAGAGAGGACAGCGGTCTGGTGTATCCAAACAGAAACTTGACGAACTTGCACGGCTTCTAGCGCGCTGCTACTTCAAACAGGGCGAGTGGCAAATAGAACTTTCGGACAACTGGGCTACGGTTCGTGCTATTCACCTTATCGTCTACACTAATTTCATAATTTTTAGCGGAACGTGAAAGACATTCTGCATTCGTACCTTCTTGCTATGCATTTTGACCCTAACTGGTACAAAGCGTGGCATACCTGGGCTTTTGCCAACTTCGAGGTCGTCAACCACCTTCTGAATCAAGCAGAAGTGAAAGCCGCGGATGTTATGGGTACTACTTTAGTTCCGCACATCATTCCTGCAGTCCAAGGTATTTGCGCTTTTGCCAGATTGTGTCCACCCACCCAAACAACGCGTTTCAGGCTTCTTCCGCTCTATTGCCCTACGCAGCGAAGACGCTCTCCAGGACACTCTCAGGTTTGTGGTTCAAGTTTGGAGCTCACGACGAAGTCAGTCATGCGATTGCTAGCGGGTTCAGCACAGTCGAGGTAGATACCTGGCTCGAAGTAATTCCTCAGGTAGGCTCTCCGTGCCCATCGTTCTCTACCCCCAGTCACCTATTTCATTCAGATTATTGCGCGCATCCAAACCCCAAACACGAATATTAGGAGGAACATTACGAGTCTGCTCACCGATGTTGGCAAACATCACCCGCAGGCACTGGTCTATCCTCTCACTGTGGCGTCAAAGTCTCCAAGTGCATTACGAAAGGACGCAGCACTCGCCATCATGGACCGAATGAAGCAGCACAGTACCACTTGGACCACACGCCGGTCTTATTGGATGGGTAGTAAACGATAGCGACACGTTGCACGTCTTAATTCGCGACTACCGCGAATCATGCAAGGTCCTCTTGAACATCGAGTACCGACTAACAACTAACGCTTCAGGCAAGCCCACTTTTTCTTCGTGGTAGAGATCGTCCGCCTGACCGTAGTGCGTAGATGGTGCCTGACTATAGTGATTGGCAGGGGTTTTTGAAACCCCACAGGTATGGCCAAGGGTTGGGGGTGGGTACGGGTACGGGTACGGAAATCCTGACTCGCACGAAACCCGTACCCTTGTCACGGGTTCACGCATCATCGAGGTCCAACGTTCAGCTCCTTGATTGTTTCTTTGGCCCAGGAATCCAGCTAAGTTTTTCTTATCCTTTAAATTACTGTAACTAACTACAATGTTTTATTTCTTCTAGATTCAAATCAGTCTGAGGTTCACACGGCGTGCAACCACGACGCTACGACATCGACGCGGCCTGCAAGCCCCCCCGCGTCGTTATGACGCCAGCACGGCGGCATGCAAGCCCCGCCGTGTGTCACTACGACACCGACACGGCGGCAGGCAACTCCCGCCGTGTCGCCAACGCGGACTGCAAGCCCCACCGCGTCACTACAACGCAACATGGCGGCACGCATGCCGCATCGTGTCGTCACGACACCGACGCGGCCTGCAAGTCCCGCCGCGTCACCACGACGCAACACGGCAGGCAGGCATGCTCCGCCGTGTCGCTACGACGCTGACGCGGCTTGCAAGCCCCGCCGCGTCACTACGACACCAACACGGCGGCTCGCAAGCCCCGTCGTGTCGCTACGACACCGACACGGCGGCATGCAAGCCTCGCCGCATCGCTACGACACCGACGCGGCCTGCAAGCCCCGCCGCGCCACTACGACACCAACATGGCGGCTCACAAGCCCCGTCGTGTCGCTATGACACCGACACGGCGGCATGCAAGCCTCGCCGCAGCTACGACACCGACGCGGCCTGCAAGCCCCGCCGCGTCACTACGGCACCAACACGACGGCTCGCAAGCCCCGTCGTGTCGCTACGACACCGACACGGCGGCATGCAAGCTCCGCCGTGTCGCCACGACACCGATGCGGCATGCAAGCCCCGCCGCGTCGCTGCGACGCAACACGGCCAGCACGCATGCCCCGCCGTGTCGCTACGACGCCGACGCAGCCTGCACGCCCTGCCGCGTCGCTACGACACCGACGGCGAGCGGTGAGGTAAGGCATAGGATAGATAGTATTTGTAGCTTACTAGTAATAGTAATGTATTAAACATGCACACAAATATATTTGAGTGAACCTGTTGATGAACCCCCAGGGTATTCCATACCCGCTGAACCCCCAGGGTACACTGTACCCGTACCAGTACCTGCCAATACCCGTACCCCTGTGGATGGGTACGGGTACGGGTTGAAAAAAATTACCCCCGGGTTACCCGTGCTATTCACTACTAGTGATCATCACGGGTAACCCTCGGGTAAACCAGGGTTACCCGTACTCGTATCCGTCAAAACCCGTACCCTTGAGCGTGGGTACGGGTTCCCGCAGGTACGAGTCGGGGGTCGCGGGGGTGGGTTTGGCTAACGGGTACGCGGGTTTGGCTAACGGGTATGGGTGTTGCGTCACGGGACGGGTCAGCGGGTCTCAGGTCAACGATGCATTCCAATTCTACATGTACGAGTACAAGTATGTAGCGAATGTAAACAGTAAACTACCTGCTACCAGTGATAGCATCCCAGTCGGCAGGGAGCCCATCCTCCTTCCCGGTGACCTCTTCTCCAAGAGCCACCTTGATGTCCTTGTCCTTGATCATGTCAAGAGTGCTCCAAGTGCCGACACAGAGCAGCGCACGGGTTGAGTGGAAGGATAGGCGGTTCCAGACATGGGGAAGGATGAGGCAGCCTTGACTGAAAACGCGCTCGACATCGACTGTAGTAGCTAACAATTAAGGGTATGAGCATAACGAACAGTGGGAAGGAAGGACAGTACACACCTGGGATCGACAGATAATCACGCGCCATACGAGAGAGGCAGGGAAAGCTCATGCGCCTCTCATACCACCATGAGAGAGTGTCCTTCACATCTTCGACTCCAGTTGCAAGGTATCGATCGAGTTCATTGTTGTGACCCGAGGATGCCGCAGTCATGAGGTCAGGCAAATCGTCGAATATGTTCTTGGGACTCGAACAAGTCTGCAAGTGGAACGGTAAGCCCAAAGACAAAAAGAAAGGATATGAATTGCTTATCGGCTTCGTCGTCATCATGCTCTGTATCACCTTCGTCATTGGCACCTTCAACTGACTCGTAGGACTGGGTGAATTCGTCTTGGACGATCGAACGTGCGGTTTGAATCCATGCACCCTCCCACTTGGTGTTCTTGAAGTATTCGAGTTTGTGGCAAGGATGGAGCACTTAAGAGCATGTATATTAAGCATACTTCTGATATAATTACATGAGGACTTACCCATAGCAATCCAATACACTTCGGAATGGTCGGTTTTGTTGTAGTATCGGTTCAATGCATTCTTGCCAAGAGCAAGTGCGGCGCGTATGGATGGCCCAAATTGATAAGGGCTATCGGCGGCAGTGGCGAGGACCTTGTCAATGTGGTCCATCGCAGGGATCACTGCTGCGAGGTTGGGCGTGCCACGTGAAAAATACATTGTCGTGTCCTTAAAGATCTGTCCGAAAATGAAGTCA
The DNA here is from genome assembly GCA_021525015.1 of Lactarius pseudohatsudake. Taxonomy (NCBI): domain Eukaryota; kingdom Fungi; phylum Basidiomycota; class Agaricomycetes; order Russulales; family Russulaceae; genus Lactarius; species Lactarius pseudohatsudake. Next base: position 1,282 of record JAKELH010000492.1, on the reverse strand, counting down.
GAGAGAGATAGGAGATAAAGGAATGACTATTTACCTTTAGCACCTCACGAAGTTCTCCTGTGATCTTCCATTCTGCTGGTAGCAGTTCATATTTGCGAAGATCACGGCTGGCAGTAATGGTGTCAATTGCTGGGCGGTACTTGAGACTGAAGTCGAGCATGTCATATGTTGAGTTCCAGCGAGTCAAAACATCACGCGGCATCATGCGTTTTGGGAGGCGAAGGGTCAATAGTGTTGCATACCACTGGGGGAGGAGAATGGTTGTCGAGTTCTTGAGAGCGAAAGCAAGGCGACGCAGCTATGTACCATGTTTAGTATCAGCTAGGCGTCCAAGGATAATATACTTACCTTCACCAACATTGATCGCACAGGCTGTATGCTCTCGTCAAGCTCACTGACCTCTTCCTCTGTTAGCCCTCGTGCAGGTCCACCCAGGTGTCAAGGGGCCGATCATCATGCGCCAGGGGCCGATCGTTGTCCTCCTCCTCCTCAGCATCATCTTCGGCCTCCCACGCCTCCAACTCAGCGCGCTCCTCAGAGTCGAGTTCGTTAGCTAACTCAGTGAGTGCTTGAGCAGCCGCATTGAGGGTGACGCCCGGTTTTGCCTTTGGTATGTTGAATTGCTTGAGAATCGACTTTGCGGAGATGCTGATTGTGTGCGCAAAACAGCGGTCTGGTTGGCAGCACTGGGAAACAGCGTTGACTATGGTGCTGAGATGCTTAATCATGGTGTTGTTATTAGACGCGTTATCGGTCGTGACACTAAGAACCTATAGAAAAGTAAGTCCAAGTACACACATTAGACCAAATTCCGAGAAACTCACCTCAGTCTTTGATCTCCAAACGCTCCTAGGACGTCAGCAAAAGTGTTGCCAGATTCACACCAGTATGGGACTGTGGAACTTCGACGATATCGAGGAGGAGGCACCATCGGAGTACCATTTTCTTTCAAAGTGCACAGTAATGGCTAAGTATGCCTTGTGATTAGGCGATGTCCAGGCATCGGTGGCAAAACTAAGTTTGCCATCAATTCCCTGGCTTCATGTAGTACCATACCGTTCCGGAGCGCTAGTTAATGTCTGCATACCTGTAACACCTTTGCAATGGTTCGACAAACGTGTACAAAACATTCCTGACATCACACTGCGAGAGCGTTGCAGCCGAAGGGATGTAACAATCTGGTCTTCCTGTCTTCATTAGGCAGCAAAACGCACGGTCATTGACTATCTCAAAAGGGCGCTTGTTCTCAGCAACCCAGCGGACAAACTCTGCCCTGTCAAGA